>MJUU01055158.1:8364-42010 GCA_002080025.1 Modiolus philippinarum | reverse complement strand
TGCGCCTGTATTGTTGTTACGATTCTTCCAAAAGACTGAGCACTGTATCATAAAATCTTATAACATGGAATTAGTAGATACATGTAGTTGGACAACTCATTTTTTTTTACTCATAATATCTTTTCTTGTTCAAATTAAGCTAACATACTGATTTGGAATAACAGATAACAACAAACTGAATTGTTCAATAACATCAAACAGCGAACTGAATATTTATCATAACAGCTAAACAGAGCTGCCCAATAACAGCTAACACAACATTATATTTTGCAATAACAGTTAGCAGAGAATCATTTTAACCCAATAACAAAATAACCCCTCCCTCTTCAGGTTACAACCAAATGTTATTTCGATGCCTCATATATAAAGGAGTAATTCAGGTGAAAAAATATCTCATAAAACCTTTTTCCTATAGGGATTTCATGATTCCTGCGGGATTTTTTCAAAATTCCTATAGCATTTATTTTTAAATATATAATTTTTTTTTTCAAAGGATTGTTCTAAAAGGAATTCATGATTCCTACATGATTTTGCAAAAATTCCTATCCTATAAGAAATAAAAAACATCCTATAGGAAAACATGTCTGATGGGAAAAATTAATCCCTTACAATTTTTCACCTATAGGAAATTTAAAGAAAAATCCTATCAGAATCATGAAATTGAAAAAGGAAATAGGATTATTTTCATTTTTTTACATGAATACCAATTTATAGGTGAGGTATTGACATACTGAAGAGTTATTGTCAGCTTTGACAAAACTTCCATATTGTAGGGTGAAAAAAGTACATCGACCGACTGAATACAAGGAATTATCAGCTGTTGGAGGTGAACACGCGCTAGGTACGTCGTCACGTGCATTTTGGTAAACACTTGTATAACGTATTTCGCAATTTCCACACTTGCAGAATTGTATTTTAAACAAAGGAAAATGTATAAAGCTATTGTTTGTGTATAAAATCACAGATAAAATAATTATTAGTAATTTATTTTCCCCCGACAAGGATTACCAGACTCATATCAGATGAGCCAGTACCCGATACTCATTGTCTCGCGAAAAAAAAAACAAAAAAACAAAAAAACAATAATTACTTTATCATGCCCTACACGCGCAGATTGCGCTTGTTTTTTGGATGAACTCGATTGTGATATCGACTTATTGTCCGAAATTAGACAGACGCTCAACTTTGACGTCAATGCGATTGTGCCAAAATTGACACTTTTTTCCCAAGCAGTCTCAATTTGGCATATTAATATTATAAAATCATCGTATTTGTCCAATTAAAATCGAAATAATTGTTGCACATGTTGTATGGAATGTCAAATTTAGCATGGCATTTATTATTTCTTAATAAACACCCAAGTTTTATACAATTGGGGCAAATAATACAAAGAATTATAGAGCTAATATCAACATTAACCATAGAAAAGCTATCACGTGAAATATAGTATGTACATTTTTACCAAATATACATTAATTAGACAACTGATAATCAACCAACACACAACTCAAGAATAAACTAAAGTTGTAGCAAATAACCAGCTTGGTTACCACTTTTATTATGCCAACATTTACCACTTGAAATTAAATAAAGCAGGCCACTAGATGATCACCGAAAAATCCAGACGTTTAATCATTTATTCTTTAATAGATTAACATTATCTCAGTAAAATAATTAAGTCATTACAGCCATTTCTTATCTCAAAATGAACGCGAGGTAGAAATCGCATGCTTCATCAACAGTTCCAGGAAACTGAAAATTATTTTCTGCAATCAAAATGTTAAACAGCTCGGTTAAATCCGGATCAGATAGAGTATTTTTGTTAAGCACACACATATTTCTGCATCTCTGTAGCACAATATCGTTAATCGGTGGTATCTCCCAATTCAGATGTAGTATAAAGAATACAAGGTTTCCCCGCTGGTCAATCGGAATTTCTTGTGTATCTAATCGGGTGAGAGTTCCATACACTTATAGCTTTATTTATATCTTCCTGAAAAACAAAACAGTTTTGTATGCATTTTATTTTTAACAGCCATCTAAAACTATTTTATTTTACAACCGTGAACGATATTTGACATATAGGAATAATCTTGTCTATCTGTCTGTCACAGCAAAACTTTTGTATCGTAGCACATAGCATCATCCAACCTATAGTGTATGGATGCATCATGTGAAGGCAATGTGTCGCTTAGAAACTTCAGATCATAATGACCTTGACTTTGACCTGTATGCCAGCTTTGTGCCCGGGGCAAAACTTTTAAACGGTTATTAAATTTGATATGTGGATGCATCATACGAAGGCGATGTGTGGCGAATCAAAATCACTGTGACCTTGACTTTGAACTACATGACATTACACGTCATCTACTTTGTGTTTCTATATTAATTAGCATGTTAAATGGTAACCAAATTTTAGAAAGCAGATCCCCCCCCCAAAAAAATGAAGGTCAAAGGGAAATAAACTAGATCTCAAGTGAGCCTGTATCGCTCATCAATAAGCCAACTTGTGAATAAACTTGCCCATTCGGATTTAATTTCCACTATGTCCACTGATCAATCCCAACCGACATGGATCAGGACGCAAGTCCATTGACCAGACATGGTTTAGAGAGTTCATATCATTCTATTTTTGCTTTTTAACTTAAAAGTTGTCATATTAAGTTCATTCCATACTATGTTTGCTTTAAACTTGCTAACTAGTTTTAATGGAGATTAAGATTTATAAACAATTTGGGGTCCTTTGTTGAGAATATATTTGGCAGGAGCGGTCATCGGACATAATTATGAAAGGAGACCACGGCATGATATTTCCCATAGGGTCCTATGTTATTATTATGTCGGCTACCATGGTTTGCGGGCAGGGTCGTTTTGTTTTGTTTTTTGTTTATTTTTCCATTATCTTTTAAATGCCCAAATTAATAAAATCCAGAACTGACAGCTGCCTCAAGAATGCTTCAATTCTCTGATTTCCTGTGCCTGTCCCATATATAAAAGAACTTTGCTCACTTAAAGCGTCTTGAAATCCTGTTACATGCCTGTTTTCAGTTCCAAAGTCGCCTCTTACAATTTTAGGACATGCTCTCGTGCTATCAACCGCCTTGACAGATGTCCACCAACTATTCGTGGATCACTACTAGAACAAGTAGCTTCACACCAGATAATTTTCCTAGACACCCATCCGTATATCCATTTTTGCAGATACCGTAGTTTTTCAGTTTATCATAGGAATCAATGTGCCGTAATAAATTCAGGCCCTTAGCATAGTATTGTTAGCTTATTTTTATTTTTCTTAGTCCACTACTGGATCAATAATTTGCATATAAGACTAGCCACAAAGGACATCGACACCTGAAATCCGTTTAATATGCATCGCTGGTGCGTCCATGCATCTGTATCCGTGCTGCATTCCACTCTACATAATAGCGTCTGAAATATATGTGGCTACACCAAAGGAGAAAAGTAGTTCCGTCGAAATAAACCCATGTCGGAAAGTCTTCTCTTTATCGAACGCTCACTCATTAAACTTTTATTTGTTAAAGCGAAGCAACTCATTATCTCCTTTAGTTTGAAACCCATTGAGAAACAATAACGAATCATCTCATTTACTATCTGTTGGTTATCCATGTTAAAGGAGTAGATGAAAATCCCATTCGAACTCCAAATAGGTACAGTCACCTAAAATAATGAAAAAATAACATATCAAACAATTCTTCAAATTACAATCATGGTGAACCAACCAATCATTCGGCTCTTCAAAACCGAGGAGCATTCACTTGGTTTGTATANAAAAAAAAAAAAAAAAAAAAAAAATACATGGATATTCCTTCCACGGAATTTAATTGTTCCACGTGTATGCAGAGTCATATGATAGGTCTGTAAACTTTTCAACATATCTCTCCATTGCCGATTATCAACAATCTGTTGGTCGCCAGGGCATTATCTAATAAATTGATGCAAAATAGTAAAGACGTTGAAGCTATTTCAAAAGGGCATAACAAGGACAGATCTTGCCCCCTCCTAAACCACCATATTTAATACAGAAATCCGCGAACACATTTATTTAACAGGGTAATTGTGGATGTTCGAGTATCTAACTTATCCATGTTCATATTTCAAACATTCGATGCCAATAAAGGAAGTTTATTTTACATAAATTTAAATGAAGATAAACGTTTTGATTGACACGCTAACATATAGCTCGATGTAGTAATTACGGCACCCTAATGTTACAACCAGTCTTAACAGTTACAACCAAATTTAAACAATATTGGCCATTCCATTTTTGTTTACTGTCTGTTAATTATGAACATAATCACAAGTCCCCTACCTTGCTTATTTGCTGATAAAGATTTATTCAGCTGCCACACCTGTCTTTCAATGGCGTGTTATCCTTGGTTTTGTTTTTTCTTGCGTTTGAAAACAATATTTTTTGCGTTTAAGCGCAATAATTATGCGTTTAAACGCAATATTTTTTGCGTTTAATTGCAATGATTTTTGCGTTTATTCGCAAAAGGTTTTGCGTTTAATCGCAATAGTTTTGCGTTTAAACGCAATAATTACTGCGTTTATTCGCAAAACAAACTTATTGCGTTTATTCGCAAAGTTATTGCGTTTATTCGCAATGTTTTCGTTTAAACGCAAAAGTTATTGCGTTTATTCGCAATGTTTTGCATTTAAACGCAATAATTATTGCGTTTATTCGCAATGTTTTGCGTTTAAACGCAAAAATTATTGCGTTTATTCGCAATGTTTTGCGTTAAAACGCAAAAGTTATTGCGTTTAAACGCAATAAAAAATATTTTTGCAAAAAATGTGGCACGAATATGCTTCCGTATACATGTACCATTCATAAAAGAATTTTGAGAGACTATATTATTCACAATGTTATAAATTTACAGTATATATATCTACATATAAATTTAAAAGACATGTCAACAATATAAAAGACTAGTACGCCTAGAAAAAATATTATTTGAGGTTTTGACAACTATAAAACAAGTATCACTATTTTTAAAAAAAAATCAAATTTTTCATCATCCAATTGCTGTATAAATTCAATATAGTTACTACAAATATTTGTTCACATTCTAAAATAACATGTTTTTCATCCCCTACTTTATCAATACAACTAAGACGAACTCGTTTTGTACATCTTTTCTCTCATAACGAAACGTTTCTTTTTTTTAGTGGAGCGATCCCACATCTAAACTTTGAAAAAAAAAAAACACTTCTATGTCTACGTGGGATAAATGTTTGGAGATATGAATCAGTAGAATAATGTAGATTTAAACAATTTATAAGTTCTCAACACATCTCCTTCACCATATAAGGCAGTACTTGTTGTCAAATCATTTTCATAAATATTAAACATTTATTTATATCTAATTAATAATACTCTAATGAAGTATATAATGATCATAATTACAAAACCTATCAGAATTATAATATTTCAACGTATCCATTACAAGATAACTCCAATTGTTAATACGATAACTACTCTTAATAACAGACCGCTGAAAAACTTCAAAACTTATTCTTCTACGATCTATTTTTAGCCAAGTTGCGACGAAGTCGAACTCGGCTTATAATTTGATGAATGGTGTCCGGGTGTCCGGGCGTCTGGACGTCAACTTTTGGTTTCTGCACGATATCTTGAGAACCACTTGACGTATCTGAATGAAATTTGGCATAGACATGACTTTTGATCAGAGGAGGAACCCTATCGATTTTGAGGTTTGTGCCACAAATGTCAAGGTCACAACTTCTAAAAATAGAATAAAAATATAACGTCAGGAATTTAAGCCTAAATCACATGTTAGGTATTTATTGAAAACAAATAGCTGAATAATTTATTGTTCATACAAAGGTACTCTTTTTATTGCTAGTACATGTTCAATTCATTTATTAGTTCTAATTATGTACACCAACACATTTTTCTTTTTTTTTCTTTTTTTTTGTTTCGTTAACTTAAAAATAAGATATAATGAAAAGTCAAAATAAAAAAAAGGGAGGTAATAAATATAATGTGCAGAAATTTTCAATATAAAAGTCTTTTGCAATTTCCAGTTTAAGGGAAATCTAAGATGAAAAAGTTACATTTGCGTGATGTAATTTTTTTAATTTATTTCCTGAAACTCGGTTTCAGCAATATGAATTGCTAAGATTATAAGGGGAACCCTTTCCAATTTTTTTTTTCTTTTTTTTTTCCTTTTTTTAATGGTGGTCTGAAAAGGGTTGTTATGGATAGTGGAGTTTTCAGTTGCCACTGCAACCAAACCAGATCATTGAATCTTTGAAATAAGTATTCTGCTATATATTGTTCTTCACAATTTCAGAAATGTGTATAAACTAGATTATTAGGGGAACCCCTGCCATATTTTTTTGAAAGGGGAATTGAAATGTTTTAATATCAGCAATATGTATAACATAATTATAAGAAGAACCCCTGTCCAAATTTTGTTTGAATGGTGGTCTGAAATTACCTGGATTATAAGGAGAACCCCTTCCACTTTTTTTTTGAATGGTGGTCTGAAATGAGTCTTAATGAATAGTGGAGCTTTCAGATACCATGGTAAACAAACCAGAACAGTGAATCTTTGAAAAAAAAATATTCTGCATCATATTTTTTTCACAATTTCAGAAATATGTATAAGCTAGATTATAAGGAAAACCCATGCCATTTTTTTGAAGGAGGACTTGTAATTTTTTTATACAAAAAACGAAGTTGCATCAAAACAGCAAATTTCGTTATTTCAGCAATATGTATTACCTGGATTATAAGAGGAAAAGTATTAGATTTTAAGGCCGGGACCCCTGCTCAAAGTGTTTTTGAAAGGGGACTTGGAATGTTTTGACTTGTACTATCAGCAATATGTATCACCGAGATTATAAGCCCTGCCCAAATTTTTAGCTAAATTGCAACAAAGTCAAAACATTTTGCGAAAGTTCCATTATAAGTCTCTGATTAAAATAAAAGAATTCTTAAACTTCTATACAACTATTTGCATATCGGATGATATTCTTTTGAAAATATCAAATATTCGCAACTCGGCTTTCGCACCTTTGGTGCGTTTCCTGATTTTTGTTGATCTAGACCAGTGTCAAAAAATGTTCGACCACTGTCTTACTAATGGAGGTTTCAAACGCATGTCCCCTGATACTGCGTCATTGGTTG
Source organism: Modiolus philippinarum (assembly GCA_002080025.1). NCBI lineage: Eukaryota > Metazoa > Mollusca > Bivalvia > Mytilida > Modiolidae > Modiolus > Modiolus philippinarum. Next base: position 34,833 of record MJUU01055158.1, on the reverse strand, counting down.
TATACTTGCCCACTCCAATTTAAAAATGCATAGCTCGGGTCTGGACAGCTGATATACATTAATATTCTTTAGTACCCCATATTGCTGAGCAAAAATTTATAACCATAGTATCATATAATTTACTAAAAATATGATGCTGAAATCCAGCATTAGCTTTATACTTTACATTAAGAAGACCTGATGCTCTTTTAGCTGATTTAACTACATATTTGCCTTTAACTGATAGTCTAAATACTCAGATAATAATAAACCTAAGTACTGATAACGTGAAACATACTAAACATTTTCAGTGCCTAATGTAAACTGGTAAGTAAAACTATTGACAGATGGGTTTCTGAAAATGATTTATGTATGATTTACTGAGATTATTTTCGAGCTATTTATAGTTAGGTATAATACATCTAATAATTTCTGTAAGTCATCAGTATTTTCTGCAATTAAAACTACATCATCGGTGTACAATAAAATTGCCCTTTTTTCACTGCTAATATCTGTTCCAATATTCCTTTCTTCTATCTATTTAACTAAACTATTAATGAAAATATTAAACATAATTGATGATAAAACACATTATTGTTTCAAACCAGTATTAACATTTAACCAATCTGTAGTTTGACGATTAAAACGAACACAACACTCAACATTTGAATAGACTGCCTTTAAGACTTTCATGAACTTTATACTGCTTCCAAGAGCTTCAAATTTGCTAAATATCGAAAATCTTTTCACAGAATCGAAGGCTTTTTGTAATTTATAAAAGCTATAAAAGTTGACAATTTACTTGTTTTCTTGATTCAATAATAGATGTTAAAGTTCTAACATGGTCAATAGTTCATCTACCTTATACAAAACCATTCTGTTTATCGCTAATTGTCTCCCTTTCGTGTAGCCAATCAATAAATCTGTTGTTTAAAATACTACAAAAAAAAATATAAAGTTACACCTCTTTATGAAAGTGGATCTCCTGGTTCACTTGTAGAGCAATTCGGAAAAGGTGTTATAATACCTTTGTTCCATTGATATGGAGTTCGACCAGATTTAAAACATAAATTAAAAATCTCTTTGAATTCAAGTATAATATTCTGGTTTTTATATAATTCAAACTGGATAGAATCTATACCTGGACTTTTACATTATTTTGCATTCATAACCACTTCAAATACTTAATAAAAAGAAATCATCATGTACATCTTCTTTAATTTTAAAAGTTTTAAATATCAGAACTACACGATATATTATAATTTGCATTTACAGATTTGAAATACTTGGTACGATTAGTGACATAAAAGTGACAACAAAAGTCTGAATCGATCAAAGGGAGAGACCAGTAAGGAAAATCCGTATAACATTCGACAGAATCAGGGAAACACACCCAACATAGCACATTTTTGGCAAATCGCCATATTCCCGACTTAGAACGGGCAATTTATAAATAAAATGGTGGGTTAAACCAGGTTGGATAACTTAATCACTAGATTTGTTTATTATACCAAAGGGAAACGGGACAGAAAACGGGGATGTTTGGGTAACCATAAACTGGTTTAACACTACCACTGGCTTTTGCTAGTGCCGGAACCAAGCCCAGTGTTCCGAGTTCCTATCGTTGTTTACGTCTGTCTTTTGTCCTATTCGTGTTTTTCCTGTGTAGTTCCCTGGCAGATTATGGCATGTGATCATAATTTTCAGTTATTGTAGGTGTTTTCTGTTATCCATTTTTTTTACATTTGCAATTGCAAGCAGTAGCCGATGTCACCCTTGACAACTAATTCGATCATTCCATTATATTCGCAGCCTCAAAACCTACCTTTAAATCAATTTTTGTTCAAATCGGACAAAGTTGAAATTTTAACATATTTTAGCGGCCATCTTTGACATGGCAGCCATTTTGAAATTTCTTTCCCAATAAATTCCTTCCTCTAATCTTATTGAACATTTATAAATATATGAATAAATTCTGCTAGCCATTTATTAGATATTGATTCCTAAATTTTTTTAAAGTAAAATGTCGGCCATCTTTGAAATGACAGTCATTTTGAAAATTTTGACACATTTTGGATAGACTTCAGATGATCGTGCAAATGTTTGCAAAGTTTAAAATCGTTTCTTTCAGCAACTTCAAATTAATCGATCGGACAAAACATAAGGAAGAAAAAAAAGAATAATAATCAGCAGAAACGTAGAATAACAACATGTCGTCCGGACGTTGTCTGAGGTGACATTATAATAAAATAAAAAACAGAAAAACATTAAGTCTTCCCCAAACTTCGTTTGGGAGTCTTAATTATAATGATTTTTTTTTAAAATTATTTTTATGTAATAAGAAGAAACGGTGCAAAACCAGTGAGTTGCCAAAACTATGATAATAAAATAAGATAATAGGTATTGGGTAGTTGAAATAAAAATGAAAAAGTAAGCTCTACAAATACGTAGTAGAATAAAGCATTGGAACAACTCTTCTCTGGTTCTTGTTCATCTTCAAGTCATCATTAAGCCTTCAAAATGACTTGTGCTCAAAGGCTTCATAATAAAGCTGGCCTAAAAGTCCCCTGAATGCGAAATTAATGCATTTGCTAATAACTATTGAGTTATTTAAGAAAAGTATCATTTAATTCAGCGATCAAATAAACATCTATGGCGTTGTTCTTTTCAAAACACATAAAAAATTTGTCTTTTTTATGAATGAATTTATATATAACCAACCAAAGAGAATTCTCTTAACCGATGGACATTCATGTAATTATAAATCTTGTACTTAATTAATTTAAATAGATAAAAAAATGCGATTTATATATTTGGTAACGCACATGTGCTTCATATCTAAACATTGAAAGGTTATGGAATAAATGCACATACTGAGACAAGTATTTACAAAAACATTGTAGAACTAATCAACGTCGCTTTTATTGCTGTTCTTTGTCTTTAAGTCACCATGAGGTCTCAACAATGAGCTTTGCATGAAACCTCATAGTAAGTTCAAAACGGCCCATAGCACATGTTTTGGCGGAATTCATTGATAGATGTCGGACATATGTCTTATTTGGTTGCTGATTTAGAGAAGTTGAATATGTATGTTTAAATATAGACTTAGACCAATCCTTTTTTACACCACGAAACAACTTAAATCGTTTTTAGAACATACTGTATTATAGAGTGTGAACCAGGCAGATTTGGAGAAAACTGTGGGCAGAAATGTCACTGTAAGTCGCCTGGATGTGATGTAAGAACGGGTAATTGTATTATCCCAGGATGTGAAGACAGATGGAATGAACCTAGCTGTGATAGTAAGTAATCTAAGTTTGCTGTCTAAACATGCCTGTACTTCTGAGTTGAGTTTTTCAACCTTTTTTATTATTTTATTTCATTTTGTAGTCAATTTAAATCTTATTTATCATGTAAACGTATATAACAATTTTGTTTTAATACATTGTTGTATTCAAATTAAGTAATTATTATATTATACACCAACATAAAGATTATACTACAGCCTTCAACTACGAACAAAAACCCACAAAAAATTATGTTTGATACTAAAACATTGTAACTTTCACCACAGGTTAAAATAAATGGTGGCGATGCCGACACTGACCACGAAATTTTGGATCGCTATGTATCGCCTTCGCAACTTTCGTCGCGGGCGAGACAATAAATGAGCAAGGCATAAGATTGATAACTGCTATTGTAAAGCAAGATACATTTATTAGTATACTACTGATGATAAAAAGGGTTTTTGTAAGTGCAGTCTTTATGAAGTAATAAGCAAAATAAGTAAACCTTCACATTTTATTGGATGCCATTAACTTAAAAAAACTAAATGAAAAAGAAAGGAAATGGGGTAAATTTCAAGGAGACAACATCCCATATCCAGTTAAAACGACCCAAAACAAAGCATCTAGGGGTCACCGGACGGTCTTCAACACAGTAAGAAACCTCACACCATATAGTAAGCCCTAAATGGCCCCAAAAAGGTAAAAAAAGTGAATAAATCAATGGAAACAAACCACATCCAATAACCCAAATATGCACCATTAACCATAACCCTCGTTTCTATGATATTTACCCTTGATAAATTGAAATTGTAGAGCCGATTCAAAAAACCTTTGCCCACTCTCAGTTTGTGACTTGTATCTTTATCGGCTTCTGTGTTAAATAAATGACAATGTCATCAAATTAAATAGAAAACCTACACATATTGTGTATATGGTGAATAAAAGGATATGGAGTAAATGCACATGAGACAAAGTCTCTGCAAATACATGGTAAAAAACAAGCAAAGGAACAACGCTTTTATTGTTGTTCTTCATCTTGAAGTCACCATGAGGCCTTCAACAATGAGCTTTGCTCATACCTCATAGTAAGTTCAAGACGGCCCCTAGCACCGGTTTAAGCGGAATTCTTTGCTAATTGTCGAGCAACGCTACACCCATGTCTTTCTTGGTCATGGGTGCGGGATTGTCAACAAACATCAACTAAACTGGCAAAGTGCTCTTACAATCACTGTCATCCTTTGCCCGACAAAAGCACTAGTGTCTTAAGCTAGTGGACAACTACAACATATAGACAAACACAGGGCACTCATCAAGTCGAATGTAAGAAAACTTGGCGTTATATTTATATATACTGTGGGAATTGGTCATCAACTATTGGTTATTGATATAGAAACAAAAATGAATAACTCATACACCAAACAAATTGACACATCAGGACACATATATTGAATTGGCCTTATTAATAACTACATTTTATATACCTGGACAGATGAAAAGCACACATTATCTCATAATAAATATCATTTTGTACTTATATGTATTATTTATTTTCAACATTTGGTTGAATTATTATTTAGAATATGCTTCAGCAAATAATTGTATTTGTAATAAAAAATTCCAACTGTGGAAAATATAGAAATTAACAAAAAAATGTTCAGGGGAGGTCATGTTCTATGGAGTAAGCAGGGATTATAACCTATCATATTAATGTAGTTGATTTGACCTTATTTCTAAATAAACAGTATTTGTTTAAAACCAGAGGCTCCCAGGAGTCTGTATCGCTCACCTGGCTTTCATTTGCCAAAATCAAGCTAACAACACCGCCAAAAATCTTGAACTGTATTTAAAGTCTGATCATGTTTCACTATTTTTCATTGTTGAGTTTTTTTTTACAAAAAAAGTTCTTGGTAAAGACCACTTTCGACACCAGTTTTGAAGTCGAGAAGCATTTTGTAAATGGCGGTAAATGACAATTTTTAACACCACATTTTTAAGTTACGACATCAATATCTATTGCGAAACCAAATTTCATTGAAATTGGACAATGTTGAATTTTCCCGCCTTTTTGGCAGCCATTTGAAAATGGCAGTAAGCAAACAATTTTCAACACCGGTTTTGAAGCAGCGACATCAATATCTATTTGGTAACCAAATTTCATCGAAATCGGACAATGTTGCATTCTCCCATCTACTTTGGTGGCCATTTTGAAAATGGCGGTCAACGACAAATTATCAACACCACTAAAGGGTAAGCATCCTTTTAAATAAGAAGTTAGAAGATTATTTCTTGCATTATATAAATCAAGAATATTTTCCGCCAAAATATTATGAAAAGTTGTGAATTGTAATATTTCTCGTATTCAAACCAACAACTGCTCATCTCGTATGAACAATTGCTAAGACGTCACCCGATTTATCTGTAGAATTTGCCGAGTACTGGTTTGACATCAAATCCTAAAGTTGAATTCGAACATCTTATTCTATCACAAAACTTAACAGCTGACCGAATTCTCCGAGAAAACATGTAAATCATGCTTGAGGAACACACAGAGACTTACTCTCACACATTTGCTGTATTTGTACTTGTACAATAGCTTTGCGTGATATTTGGTCTGACTTTAATATTGGAAACTTTGATTCATCTCACTATCTGGACCTCTTATATTGTGATGAAGAAGAGCTATACCGAGTCCTTTTTTTAAACCACCATAAACTCAACTTTACGACTTTGAAATCATTTCCGTCAGAAAGCTCTGTCACTACCATATTATAATTTGCTATATATTATAGCAAATAAATAATGATGTATAATATGTTTAACTCTTTTCACGACATCTAGCAATGAATTCCGCTCAAACCGGTGCTAGGGGCCGTCTTGAACTTAATACTATGAACTATGGGCAAAGCCCATTGATGAAGGCCTCATGGTGACTTCAAGATGAAGAACAACAATAAAGGCGTTTTTCCATTGTTTTTTACCATGTACTTGTAGAAACTTTGTCTCATGTGCATTTACTCCATATCCCCTCATTCCTTACTTTAAATAAAAATGACATTATAGGTAAAATTTGCATTATGTTTTGTGTTCAATGTTTGTTTGAAATGTTTATAATATGTTTTGTATATATTGATTAATTGTAATCTCGGTGATGAGGAATTCAAGATAAGAATGAGTGAATTATATAAAAAGGATGACAAGTTACATAAGGATCCACACAAGAAAAAAAAACGAATAAAAGACAAACATAAACAACGAGAGGAACTCGGGACAGTCGATTTTATTACCAGGACTAGCAAAAGCTAGCAGTAGGGTTAAACTGGTTTATGAGTACCAAAACCTCCCCTTAATGTGTCCCGTTTACCTATCGTATAATAAAAATATTAATAAAACCCAATACAGGTACTACTAACTCCATGGCCAGAAACGAGACGTAACATAATTTTGAAAGATGGGTTAATAAGTGCTCGCCGCTAAACTGCCTGAGAGATCAAGAAGCCTAGTCTGCTGGTAAATAAATAAAATAAATAAATAAATAAATAAATAATCTTTATTTCAAGAGGATAACCCCATTAGCCGAAACTAATCTTCCTGGGGGTCCTCAAATACAAGCATAAATCATAAAATTACATATAATATATACAAACAGTTTGCCATATAAGGTGTATAAAACAATTCAATTGCATTTGATTAAGATTCATATATACTTTTTCTAGTATTTTGCAATTTATCACCATTTAAAAAGTAGGCATAACATTTTTCTTTAAACTGTTTAATTGATTTGCAGACTTTCAAATCATATGGTAAGCTGTTCCAAATTTATGAGCCAGAATATAAAAAGGTTTTTTTCAAAGAATTTGTATTTGGTTTTGGTAAAGTTAACATGCTGTTACTTTTGGAACGTAAACTATAAGAAGTGTTATCAACAAAATGAAAACTATCTTGCAAATACGATGGCACCATATTATTTAATGACTTATATACAAGAATAGCCTTTTGATAACAAATTCTCTTTTCAATATCTAACCATTTTAAAGAATTAAAGAGTAGAGAAGAAGGAGTCATTAAATCAGCTTCTAATATAACTCTTGCTGATTTTTTTAAGAAGTCTATTGAGCTTTTCAATCCCATTTGTATTACAATTTCCCCATGCTGTACAACAATACTCAAAATGAGGTAATATATAAGAGTTAAAATATATAATTCGTACATGCATCGGCAAAAATTTACGAATTTTTTGAAGCAAATTAATTCTATTGAATACAGTCCTAGATACTTTATTAATTTGATCTGTCCATGTTAAATGACTATCAATAAACAAACCTAATAATTTTTCAGATGTCACTTGCTCAATTCTTTCATTCGATATAAAAGTATTTAAATAAAAGTTGGTGTTACTCATTTTTGTCTTGATCCAATAATCATTGCTTTACATTTCACAGGATTGAGCTTCATACTATTATCTGAGCACCATTTTTCTATCACATCAATATCTTTCTAGTAAAATACTGTCGCATTACGGGAAAATTGAAAGTCAAAACTTCCCGAAGGGCTTGATTAAGGATGAATTCAGAATATTTCCTTATTCCTTACGATTTGTTCGATGTCTCTGCTGGTAGACTCTAAAGAACATCTCCCCCGTGCAAAACTGTTAAAAGAGTTTGTCTGCAACTGTCGATGCCGTATGATTGGGAATCGCGTAAGCCTCCTTTGACTTAATGAAGTAATCACCTATAACCATTATATATTGGTTTCCATCATCGGCCCTATGTTATTTTTGATTTATATCAATGACCTTCCTTTATGAAACCTATCTTTTTGCGGATGACAGTACTATATCAGCGATTGGGAAAAACAAACATTGTATAAGCCAGGCACTAAATACGGTACTTGAAGACATTTCGCAATGGTGCAATGAAAATAGAATGGTTCTTAATGTGTCAAAGACAAAGTCTATGTGTATAGGCTCAAAGCAGAAACTTTATACCGTAGTATCTGGTGACTATTTTGAAATATCTATCAATGGCCGTCAGATTAGTGAAAGTCATTGTGAAAAGGTGCTTGGTGTTTTCATTGATTCAACTTTTTCATGGACTGAACATATAAATCATATTACTAAACGGGTCAATTCAACTTTGGCATTACTCAGAAGAATAAAGTAATACTTGAATCACAAGACGAGAGTTCTATTTTATAATGCATATATTCTTCCCCATTTTGATTATTGTTGTTCAGTTTGGGTGAACTGTAGTAAATATCTGATTGAAAGCCTACTAAAATTACAAAAAAGGGCTGCAAGAATTATATTAGATGAACACGATTTTACAAAACCATCTAGCGAACTATTTGAAGAATGTGGCATCGTTCCAATAACAAAAAAAACTTTTCCACAAGGCATTATAGGTGTATAAATCTAAAAATAATCTAGCCCCAGAATACTTATCAAATCTGCTTGTGTCTGCAAAAGACAATGAATCATATAATACCAGATTTTCATCATCAGACAATTTTCTTGTCCCAAAACCAAATACGGAAATAAATAAAACAAGCTTATCTTTTAGTGGACCAAAAGCAGGAACTCTCAACCGAATGCTTTCAAAAACTCGAAAACTGTTTATGAATTCAAAAATGTTCATAAACTGTTAAATTTCTAATAGATTGTATCATTTTTGCTATTAAGCTAATGATTGTGTATATTACTTGTATATTGATATGTTATTGTTTTCTTTATATTTGCTGATATCTATATGTGTATATAAATATGTATTTCTGTTTGTTATAAAGAGAGAGCTATTGAAAATTGGTTCAATCCAAATAAGTTACTCTCTATAAATAAAGATATTTATTTATTTATTTATTTATTTAAACTCTGTTCTCAGCTAATTTTGACTTTCTTTTTAGATCCTATTGTTTATTTGTGCTCTATCAGGTCTTATTTTTGGAGTTTCATTGAGATTCTTTAGGTTATTTGTTCTGTCTCAGCTTAAGTATATCTTTAGATTTATTGTCTTCCAAATATCATGATTTATTTGCACTGAAAGGACTTAAGTCGTCGAAATGGCCATATGCAGAAACTAAATGTACCGTTATTTCGGGATTTACTTATTTTTATTAAGTCTCCCAGACAAAGTCCAGTATAACGAAATTTACAGTTTTTTTGCAACTTCGGTACTGTTTTGTATTTTGAACCATTGGGCCGATGCCACTGCTGATGGATCAGAGGTCCCGGGGATACTCTCCAGTCCAATAGTCAGACTTGTCTGGTATGAAAATTTTACCTTGCATGTTGTAAAATTAACTATTTTTTCAAAATTCAAACCACTAAAAAATACTGAGGCTTCATTCCATGTATGGCACTCGGTAGATGTCCTTTGTACTGGATTGGCTTCTTATTTCGACATTTTTGGAAAATAGTACTTCTTTTTGACTACTTTTGGATTATGGCTTTCCATATTATTTGATTTGAATGCTGCTAAATAGAGGTTACTCCTTGAAACACGTATACAGCATAACGAAATTTACAGTTTTTATGCAACTTCAGTATTTTTGGCATTTTTTGCATTTCTTATATTTATTCGTCTTTCTTTCTTTCTTCTCGTCTGCATGCAGTTATAAGAAGCGGATCTCAGTGATCATCAGAACTAGATCTTAGAAATTTTGTGGGAAGATGGGAAGATTCCGTATATCTTTATATATAAAAATCCAGAATTTCAGAAGGGGGTTCCTTAAAGGTACATTGAGGGGGTTCAAAAATGGTGGGGTTTTCCATAGTAACCCTATGGGAAAATGAAATTTTCAATGTTTTTTCACCATATTTCTCACTGTATCTCAAAAGCTTTTAACACTAGCTCCATGAAACTTCATAGGGAAGGTATGTGTCATGTTAGAAAGGGTTCCTGAGCATTCGAAATTTCAAAATAACCACTGTTACAATGGAAACCAAACAAAAAATGGAAATTCTGAGAAAATAGCAGTTTATGTTGATAATTACATGTTTTACAGCAAAATATATTACATATGTTGTAAAGGGAACCCCTACCAAAATTTTTTTAGAAGTGGTTCTGAAATTCGGTGAAATGAACAAAATAGCATTTGATTGCCATGGAAACAAAACCAGAAACTTATCAATTTTTAAAAAGCGGGGTTTCGGATAAAAAAAACAGGATTTTAAGAAAAACATATATTGTTCTGTATGTTATGTTTTGATTGCAAGAGTTTATATTTATAAGGGAAACCCCTGCCCAAACTTGTTTTCGAAAGAAGTTTCAAATGAATAGTAAGGAACAGTGAAGTGTTTGGTTACCATGGAAACCGTACAAGAAACTAATAATTCTGAGAAACATACGTTTTTGCATTTTTATTACAGCTATTTGTGTTACTTAGATAATAATAAGGGGGAAACCCTGCCTAAATGTTTTGAAACGAGGTATAAAATGGTTGAAATGAACAATAGAGCATTTGGTTGCTATTGAAACCAAGACAGAAACCTATAATTTTGAGAAAAACATGTTTTTTTATATTTATTACAGCTATAATTTTCTTTTCCGGAATAAAGGGAACCTCTGCCCATTTTCTTTTTATACGCATAAAATTTGTTGTAATGGATAATGCACCATTTGGTTTCCATGTAAACTAAGCAAGAAACCTTTAATTTTGAGAAAAAAGTGTTTTCTGCTGCATGTTATGTTTTGATTTCAGCAATATGTATAGGGGAACCCCTGCCAAAATCTTTTTTACGAGGGAGTCTCGTAATGCCTTGAAATCCAACATGGGAGTTCGTTTGGGAGACTCTTGTGTTTAGCTCTCCGAACACAGTTATAACTTGTTATGTATTGCTTTTACAAACATTTCATCGGGTATATTTGAGCTAAGTTTTATGAACTACTGTTTAGAAATGTTTACTGTCTGTTGTTACATCCTTTCATAAATAAAATTCAAAAATTATTATCTTTTTTGATAGATATATTTCAATATTTCACCGGCATCTTCATGTGTATTATGACCAATGAAAATAAATTAACTTCTAAAACGAATCAGTATCAAACGTCAAGATTAGGACAACAAAGGTTGTATCAATAGTATCAAAACATAATGAAACAGATCAGTGACAGAACGAACACAAAGCTGAACAAGTAATATCATAACGTACATCTTTTCTGCAGTCTGTAAGGCAGGATACTTTGGAGAAAACTGTGATAAAGAATGCCATTGTAAGATACCTGGGTGTAAAATGGGTCTGTGCAGTAGTCACGGATGTGAAGATGGTTGGACAGGAAAAGGCTGTAACAGTATGTAATAGTTGTATTAGCATGTACTCTAAGCACTTTCATTTCATCAAATCTTACAAGTTATTTCAGCATGATTCTGAATATGATGTAATTTTCATGTCTAAAGCTATTATTAACCTGCCGAGAGTCAAATGCCAAATGCAATTTCGTTTTTAGGATGGTTTTGAAATTTACTTCACTGTTTTATATGAATGTAATGATCATTATATCATTAATTTTTGGTCATTTATGTCATTTTTAAATAATACGACATAGATGACCAGCCCGGGGTAAAACAATGATAAACTTGAGTTTCCGTAAAAAATGTATTTTTTTTTGCATTATATATTCCTTTCATTTTTATTTAAGACTAGAATTTGTCTCTCCTGAAGTGCAGAGGCCATCAAAAAAGATTCTCAATACGAAATGCGCTTATCGAGCGGATTAAATCGGACGCACATGTTTTGCATGTACGATTTAAAAGTCAGCATTTTAAGTCTTTTTATAAAAAAAATTGTCACAACATCAAGTTTTTTTTTTTACAACAAGATAACATAATTTAACAGTAACTTCGGTATTTTGTATTTATTTCATAATAGTACTTGTTACAAACTTATCAAGAGTCCAAGCCTCTCTTGATGTACCCTGTTACACTCCACTGATAACCCAGGGAAGCTATCAGTTGTAAAATTATTTTACAATTAAATTATATATAACAACAATATAAGTATATACGTACATACTAATTATATTTCACCTATATTTTTCTTTATTGTGACAAGCAAAGAATTGTTTTTTTTATGTAATTTGTAATCAAATATCCTGCGATATTCCCTAGTAAAAATTTGGTATACATCTATATTCTTTGTTTTCTGTTCAGATTGATAGTATGATTTTTATATAGAAAAACCAATAATTGTTATAAAATAGTTTAAACAGTAATAATTTGGGTCAAATATTTTATAGCCAAACACTAAATGTTTAAGATTCATCTCAAATTCCAGTTTACTTCTTCTCATCAATTCTTTTATTTGTTGCCAAAATTTTGTCAGGAAAGGACAAGTAAAAAAATAATGTTGATAGTCTTCTTCACAACTACAAAAATTACATATATTGTTATTAGACATTTTCCACTGTTTCAAAAGTTTTTTAGTTGGAATAATAAATTGTAATAACTTCCACCTGAAAATTTTAAGTTTATTTTTGTGTATATAACAGAAAACAAACTCATAAAGTGAATTCAAATTAACATCTAAACTTATTTCTAAAACTTTATACCATTTCTGTATACCAACAGAACGTTCTAATTTTTTATCGATTGATGCATTATATAACATTTTGTTAAACAGTTAACAGTAACCTCGGTATTTTGTTATTTGTGAAGTCTCAATATAACGGTTTTTCCAAATAATTTTATCTTTTTGTATATTCACAGTACTTTTGTAGGATGTCTCTATCTGAACTTTTTCAAGCCATTCTTTTGGGATCGATCTTTTTTACAATGTTAAATTCTGCTATCCAGTTTGATTTATTTCTTAGTTTTTCTAAAATCACTTTATACGAAAGTACCCCAAAATTATCAAGAATATCATTAACATATACTATATTGCTTTCAATCCAATTTTCAAACAATATGCTTCTATTTTTAAATTTAACAAATTTATTTCCCCAAATAATTTGCTTTCGAATATCTATAAATGTCACTGGTATCGATGTTTGACCTCCACCAGTTAAGTTCCAACAAATAATAATATCTTTATAAAAATCAGGAATTTTCTTAAAATAATCTAAAGTCTTCAAGTCATCAAGATTCATATCAAAAACTAAACAATACTGATTACTTGTTTTAAAGGATTTGAATGGAATAATTTTCCAACTTGCTAGATTGCCACTAAAAAATCTTTTTACCCAAGAAGCTTTTAGAGCCATAAAATAGCTTTTAATATCTACCATGTTCAACCCACCCTTTCCATATGGACTTATCATTAAATTTCTTTTAACTTTGTCTGGTTTATCATCCCATATAAATTTAAAACACACTTTTTCAATTTCTTTTTGATATATCTCAGGAACCCTACTTACACTACCCACAAAAGTAAACAACGGTAACATTAATGTTTTGATAATAAGTATCTTTCCTAATATAGATAGATTTCTCTTTTTCCAAGAAATAAACAAATTATTCATTTTTGCTATCCTACCCTCCCAATTCAGTTTCAAACATTCTTCTTCATCGTGTCCAAAATGTATTCCCAAAGCTTTAATTGGTTTATCTGACCATTTAATCCCAGCAATTTTGTCTTTACATGTTTTTTGTTTACCTATCCACATTCCTTCAGTTTTGTTTCTATTTAAAATCAAACCAGAAAAAGAACCAAATATTTATATTTCATTCATAGCTGCAATAATGTCTTCTTTATCATTACAAAATAAAGTTGTATCGTCAGCTAATTGAGAGATTTTAATGCTATGAGATTTCCCATCTAATTTCACCTTTATACCTTTGATATTTGTATTATTTCTCAATCTTAAAGCCATAATTTCGACAGACAAAACAAAATGGAGAGCAGATAAAGGACACCCTTGTCGTATTCCACGTGTGTTGTTGAAAACTTCAGGCACCCACCCATTATTCATAACACATGTTTGTATATTTGAATACATAGTTTGAACCCATTTAATAAAAGATTGATTAAATCCAAAATGTTTTAGGGTGTTTAGCATGAATTCCCATTCGAGAGAATCGAATGCTTTACTAAAATCTACAAAAATTATCGCACCTTCAATTTTAAAAGTATCTGCATAATCTATTATATCTTGAATTTGTCTCAAGTTAAATCCAATATATCTGTTTGGTCCTCATTAATAATTTTAGGTATGACTTTTTCCAATCGTTGAGCTAGTACATATGATAAAAGTTTAAAATCTACATTTAGAAGTGATATTGGACGATAATTATTTTAAAGCAAAGGATCCCCCTTTTTAAATATAAGAGAAAGAATACTAGTTCTTTGGGAAATACTGAGACATTGTTCATCATATCATGTATTTAAAACAAAGACTAATATGTATTTAAGTTTTTCCCAGAATAACCTATAAAATTACAACATCAAGTTTTTGCATAATTGTCAAAATTGAAATTTCCAAAATTGTCTGAACACTGCACACTGAAAAAATAAATAAAAAGGCATCGCTCATCAAATTCGGAGATTCAAATTTTGTGAAGAAATTGTTATGGTTGAAATTTATTAAAATGTTTTGCATTTTTGGGGGTTTAAACTACCGAGATTTGAGAATTTCAATTCGATTAGCATCCAAGGCGATGTTTTTAAACATATCATTCATGGATTTGATGAAAACCAGTCCAAAAAATCTAAGTGAGAAAATGTCAACTGTGAGTAAGGCTTGTTATTGGATAATAAAGAAGCGAATACGCCCCAAAACACCATTCATGTGCATTTAATGCTGTGTATTACGGATGTTGTAGTGAAGAAAAAAAAACAGTCATGTGGAATATTTTTTTTAATTAGCCAGTGTAAATACAAGTAGGTTGGCAGTTACATTTGTTGAAACTTGAAAATATTTATTTAAGTGAAAAATGTATTAAATATTGAGTTTTAACTGCGACCTCAACTTTGAACTGATTACAATATCAATCAATACAGGTTTTTTTTAAATACCTGGCAGCAAAGAACATGCTAAAATTTATTTGAATCAGATGTTGCTATCAGTCACTATGACCTTTACCTTTGACCTAATTTCTCCGAAATCTATACGATTCTCCTACTTTTTGTCTTAGTTTCAATTGAATTGGATGTAAATGTGTTGAGTTATTGGCCATAAACTTATTTCTTAAATTTTCAATTTATTTCCAATCATTATGACCTTGACCTTTTGCCCTCTTCCCCAAAAAATCAGTTGGGTTATTCCCATAAAAATATTCCAAAATATGTCAAAGTTGATTTGAATTAAATCTAAACTTTTTGAGTTTTCTTCTGGAAACTAAATTTTTTCTGAAATTTCCAAACTTTTTCTGGTCACTGTGACCTTGAGCTTTTATCTTTTTTTAAAAAAATCCATAGAGTTCCTTCCCTCCTCGTTTCCAACAACAAATCAAAGTTACATTTCAAGTGGATGTAAACTTTTCAAATAATCATCCGGAAACTAAATTTATTTCTGTAATTTTCAGTCTATTTTCAGTCACTGTGACCTTGACCTTTGACCTACTCACTCCAAAGCCAAATAGGGTACATCCCCTCTAAGTAGCCAACAGTATATCTAAGTTTCAATTGGATTTACACTTTTGTAGTTATAACCTGGAAACCATATTTTTCTGAAATTTTCAATCAATTTTCGATCACTGTGACCTTGACCTTTGACCGACATTCTCCAAAATCAATAGGGCTCAAACCCTCTTTTTATCAAACAACATATCCAAGTTCCATTTCAACTGAACGTAAACTTTCTGAGTTATCATCCGGTAAATATTTTTTTTTATTTTCAGTCTATTTTTGGTCATTGTAACCTTGACCTATCACCTACTTACTCCAAAATCAATATGATTCCTCTCCTCCTGTTTTTGAGTTATCATCCGGAAACGTATGTTTGACGCCCACCCCCACGCACGCCTGGACGCCCACAAAACCAAACCAATAGTCGAGTTCAACTTCGTTGCAACTCGGCAAAAATGACAGAATTAGAAAATCGATTTTTGTAATAACATAACTGTTAAGGACATTTGAAATTAGATGGAAAACGCTCAATTATTGTTCGCTTCAGGAAGGGAGCCATGGTTTTAAGCTGTAAACAAAGCAAACCAAATAAAATGTTCATAATGTTCTTTTTCTTTTTTTAATTTTTTTTATCTAATTTTTTTTAATTTATTTTATTTTATTTTTTTTGCGCATGTTCGAAGTTAAAAGTTGCGTTTGAAATCTAGAGACTGAAAAATGTGAAAAACTACTTTTTCTCGCAAATTTTAGGATATTTCAGGAGTACATGGGGAATAACTGACCTTGTTATCAAAAAGAATGTTATATTTGGTGTAATTTTTCTATTATTTTGAACTTATACATGACTTTCTTTTCGGTTGGATGGAGTTGTTTACATGATTTTCGCTCATGAAATTCATAAGTAAGTGATTTGTTGTTTACAATGAAAACTGTCGATATGTGTACATGGTCATCGTAAATAGACCAACATTCAATAACGACCAATTATGCATAAACATTAACGTTAATATTATCTAAGATTCTTCTAAATGTCAACACCTTCTACACCAAATTCTAGTAAACGCCAACTTCGTAATAGTGACCCCACACCTCCACAGAAGACTGATATAAGAAGATACAAAATCGATATGAATACTTTACAGATGTCTGATAACTTCCTAAAACTTATTGATACAGTAGTAGGGGAGAGACTTAAGCCTATTAGAGGTCAGGTAGAAATGTTAAAGAATGAAAATGCTAGGCTGCGTTTTAAAGTTAATGATCTTGAGCAGTGTGACAGAAGAAGTTTGTTGAGGGTATCAGGAATTCCAGAAACACCTGGTGAAGATACTACAAATATAATACGTAATTATTTGCTGAAATTTATCTTACATTTAAAGATTCTGATGTGGAAAGATCACACAGAAACGGACCACTTCCTACTCCCAGTACTGTTCCGAAAACGCCGCATCCTTCCGAGGGAGGTCACAGTGATTAAGCAGGGCATGTAGTCGGAAATACGGCAAATACTTCTGTCGAATCATCCGTCCGTCCACGTCAGATAATGGTGAGAGTTACCGATCCAACCGTTAAAATGAGAATATTGAAAAGTCGTAAAAATCTTAAGACCTCCGCCAACTACAAGAAAGTTTTTATCAACGAAGATTTAACCAAGCTGAGAAACACTCTGCTATGGCATGTTCGACAAATTGCAAAAAACAGGCATGTACTTCAGTATTGGACAACTCACGGTAAAATATTCTTCAAAGACGAATCGGGTCGAATACACACTAACTCAATCCCTTTGACTTTAATTTGTGTATCAACAAACTTGGTTTGCAATACCATTATTTGAACCTTGACATCATGTAGTGATTTCCATTTCTATACTTTCTTCTTAAATTAATTGATTCGCCTTATTGACATTCTTGCCTATATCATGTCCTATTTTTCCATTTTTTTTACTTTAGTGATTGATAAATATTAAAAAAATGTACAGTCTTATCTATTTTGAGCACATGTGTGTATTTCCTACTATTTACTATGACCCAATTGTAGTATTGTAGTATATCTCTAGCGCATGCGCATTTGTGTGAAAAAATTATCTTCCAAACAATCACGCCCAGGAGAGATAAATAGTCATTGAGATCAATTTCCTATTTTACTATCAATGTGACTTTCGATATGTTATATAAGGGGCCCTATATTAGTACAAAATAGCACAAATAAATGACAAATATTGATAAATAGAGGGAGGAAGAGGCCATAGGGCCCATACAGGGTCCTGTCCCCAAGTACCTGTGAACTAATCATGTAAACCATGCAATCACTCATGTTATTCCATAACTATTGATTGTGTGTACTCTCAATAAGAATTATTTCAACATTCTAGAGGGGCGGACAGTGAGTGCGTTTTTCCCGAAGTTCTCCGGCCAGTTTTCTCCTTTCTCCTGTCCCCTCTCTCCTTGCATCATCCTCTCTCTCCTTTCTCCCACACTCTGTCACCTTTCCTTCGCATCTTTTCTCCCAGTCTTCATACCCCTCATTTTAAGGTAATAATATTAAATCGACCTATTTTTTTTATAAATATGTTTCCACTGTCTTGTAACCTGTACGGCAATTTTTGTTGAGTCATAATAAGATGGCGGATCATCCGAGTCCGATTCGGTAGACACCTTATTTTTTTCTCTTATTCACTCACTTGACCTCGTTTGGCATGAAGTTTTGTTACTGTACAGAACCAAAATATAATGCGGAGTCTCCACTGCAAGCGTCATTGACCAACGTTCACCCATAAACTTGTATTTTATGTCCAAACTGAGAGTCCGAAGTGCTTTGAAAAATCAAAGCGAAATTATGATGTTTGGTTGAACTTTACATCGAGTCAACCCACTTTTCCGAACAAAAGTGGATGTCTGTAGCCTATTTTTATACCAATCATTTCGACAAACATACTCAGAAACTATAATTTTACCTGTAAATGACTGTAAAACGATTTGTCAAAACAAACTGCGGTGTACGGCCGTGTCAACACATAATGTTTACATTTTTTCCCTCGATTACGGTTGAGTCATTGTACGGTCGAGTCCAAATTCACAAACTCCGTATGAAATGTGCATGCAGTTGAGTCATATGCAATTGGTCAATATTTCCTTTGTCAGTGCTGCGTATCAGTAGCCCGACCTTTTAACTTGAAAGCTTGTTTGTATTTTCAATAAAATATATTTTCGTCCTGAGTCAGAAAAGAGCACAATGCGTTAAAATATTAACTAAAAGTTTCGCTCATGGCAAACAAAATATTTCATACTAGAACAGAACATCAAACCCCTCTTTTTAACTACTGTTTGTCTATAACAACGAAGACATTAGATGTATTTAGGATCATAGGGTCAGCACATGAACAACTTGTGGTGCAGCATATCTATGTAGAATCTGAACTTAAATGTAAATGAATAGCGAAACTTGTGACCCTGTCTGTTCTTCAATAATATCCGAAAAACTGACGAGTCTACCAATTTTCAAGCAATCATTCGAAAAAGGGTATTTAGTTCAATTTATTACCTCTACCAGAGAAGTAAAAAACACGTCTCTGACTATACCAAGTCACTGCTAATGTAGGAAATCACACATTTTGCAACATTTACTTATCACATATTTTTTTTATCAAAATACATACATTTCATTTTAGTAAAATATAACTTTGTAAATCAACAGATATTACATCACAAACATGGGACAGATTGCTGAACATTGCATCTGAAAATTGCATAACCATAAAATCATGTCTATATTATGGTGATAATATGCTTGGCTGAGAAATTTGAGAGAAAACAAATCCGTTGAAGAAAATATCAAACTCTTCTCAATAGTAGGAACAGAAGAAAGTCGTTGATGGACAAGATTTGGCAAATGCCCTGTCTTATCAGGAGTCCGTCAGGGTTCAGTACTGAACCGTTACCTCTTCTTCATACATATCAACGACATTATGAAGCAAAACAAGTCTCTTCGCCCATCGTACGATCGCAATCCTAAGAGCAAGCATATAACACTAATGTAAGGCCTCAATTAGAATACTGTTACATAAATAACAAAATACCGAAGTTACTGTTCATTTATTTTCTGCATATAAGCATTTCGATAACTTATGTCTCATCAATGCAGATCAAACCAAAATATTTGGAAGTCCATTAACCGAAAAACATATAAAAGCTGATAGGGAACAAATAACCAAAAGCGTCTAAATAGAAAAACAAAAATTCAACTAAGGACAGAGCTATGCATGAGGGAGATACTTCTTAGTTTTGAACAAAATTTTCTAAAATTTAGATATTGCAAGTTTCAATAAAGTCGGTTTTCGGGTCAGCACCGAAGTACTGACTACTGGGTTGGTGAATAGTTCAAATAAGGGCAGCTTTAGGTACACAATAAATCAATACAACTCTAAATACAGCGTTACCACAATACTACAGTAACTAACTTTGCCTACGTTACAAAGGCGCAGACGTTTCTCTTCACTCATTTAAAGAATAAAAAAACCTAATTCTATAAAGAGATTATAAATGTATGCTGCCATATTCACCAACAAATTACCATCCCTAATCCTTTCCTCGCACCATAAGAATATGGAACGGTTTACCATCCGAAGTCGCGACCTAGCTTCATGTAAGTCTGGACTGCAACCAATCATCTACAATTAACTAAATTCTACGTTTTCAGCTATTTTTGTCATAAATTTAAAAAAAATCACTTGTAAACATTCTTGCACAAAAATTATTTATTTTACCCAAATGTGCTTCCTAGTATACTAGTATTCAGCAGGTTGAATAAAAAGATTATCCCTTTGATGTAGATGTATTGAGGGAGTGGGTTTGCTGTTCTATTCTTGTAAGCAAATATTTTATTCGCGATAAATGAAACTTCCAGTTAATTATTGAACGCCTTTTGTTGTTTTTTTTTCTGAAAATAAGTATCAAAATATATTTTTAGAAAATACAAACAAGATCTTATGGTGGCTTTGAGTTGTAATTACATTACTCCCCTTTTGGTCGTTGTCTCTTTGACACATTCCCCGTTTCCCGTCTTTTTACTAAGCTTTTCTTTCAAGTTCAAAGGTCAGTCATGAAATTGTGGAGATAATAACAAGTACCCATCGAATGTCTTTAATAACTTCTACTGATGTGCAGCAATAACAGGTAATATTGACCAAATGACTCAACTGCATCCACACTTTTTACCGAGTTTGTGAATTTGGAATCGACCATACAATGACTAAACCGTAATCGAGGGAAAAAAGCAAAAAAAAGTGTTTCTCCTTTTGAATACCTATGGAGTGAGATTTTTTTCCTGTAACTTCCTTCATGTTTCTATGGAGTGAGATTTTTTTTCTGTAACTTCCTTCATGTTTTTTGCTGTACATATCAGTCCGAACGATAACACAACACGCACATCGTATTACTCAAAATCGCTTTCTAATGAAATAGATGAAATGTCGTATAAAACTATTAATTTTGTATTCCATTGTGTAATATTAAGTATTTTGCTTGTTATTGGGGAATTGAACTTAATCCAGGTCCTGTGTCGTCCGAACTCGGCTCCACCAGCAGTATTAGTGAATTTTCAAACGCCATAAGTCTGCTGGCAGAAACAAATCTGTCAATTATCCACTTGAATATTAAAAGTATTGTACCAAAACTAGGTCAGATTTGTTACAACTATTATAACAAATTATCTTAAAAGATATGCAATGAAACTGTAAAAAGTAAAAACTGATCAAAAATGATAAAAGACATAATAGGAAATAATCGTAGTAAAGATATTTCCTTTTTAGAAGTAAATAACGAAGTAATCGACGATTATTTCAGTGAACAATCTAATGTTGATGTTTCCTCCACTACCCTTCCTGATATGCAAGAATTGACTAACTCTAGTTTACAATTCTTGTATTTGCATGAAAAGGAAGTCGAAGATATATTAATAAAATAAGATGTATCGAAGGCTGTTGGTCAAGATTCAATTAGTCCAAAGATACTAAAAAAAGGTTGGTCTTATTTAAAAAATCCTTTATGTAAACTGTTTAATATGTCCCTCAATATTTGTTAATTTCCAGATGAATGGAAACTTGCACACATTACACCGGTATATAAGAAAGATTCACATGCAATTGGTAGTAATTAAAGGCCAATATCCCTTTTAAGAATTTTAGGGAAGGTAATGGAAAGGTGTGTATATAACCATATACACAACTATTTATTGACAAAAATTATTTTAACTAGTAATTAATCCGGGTTTACCCCCAGGAGATTCTGCTATTAATCAACTTTCAATATATGACTAACGCATTCGGGCGGGCATTAGATGAGGGGAAGGAAATTCGGGTTATATTTTGTGACATAAGTAAAGCATTTGATAAGATTTGGCATAAGGGTTTACTTTATGAAGTAAGAGCTGTTGGTATAAAATGGAAACTTCTGAAATGGGTTCAAGATTATTTGAGTGAGCAGTAACAACGAGTTGTTTTTTTGTAATCAAACTTCGAGATGGCGTGAAACTAAAGCCCGAGTTCCTCGGGGATCTATCTTGGGACCTTTATTTTGCTTGATATTTATCAATGACATTGTGACTGATATACAATTAAATATTAAGCTTATATTTAAGAGTTTATTATCCAGTTCGTTGTAGTGCGATTTTAAATGATGATCTACAAAAGATCCACTCATGGGCTTCTAGATGGCTTGTTACTTTTAATGCAAATAAAACTGAAACAATGACTATATCCAGAAAAAGTAACAGACCACAGCATCCTCAATTAGTATTGAATAACACGATTTTAATTTCCGTAGAAGAGCACAAACATCTGGGAGTCATTCCTTCTAATGATGGAACCTGGCAGAAGCATATTGACATGATTGTAAAGAAGGCATTTAATAGATTTAATATTATCAGAAAATTTTAATTTATTTTAAATAGAAGAACCCTCGAACAGCTTTATATTTCATACGTCAGACCAATAATTGAATATGCCGATGTCATTCGGGACAATTCTACTGTTATGCTAATAAACAAAAATTAAAATGTTCAGATAGCTATATAGAGGCCGCATGAATAGTTACCAGAGGAACTCGGCTTGGCTTACATCTATAAGTAAATTATATGATGAAACTGGGTGGGAAACACTAACTGACAGACGACAGATTCATAGACTGACGTACTTTTATAAAATGACACATGGTATCACTCCTAATTATTTAAATAATATGCTACCTAACCAGTTAAATACTATTCATTCAAATGTACGTATAAAACACGGAACTTTTTCCTTCCGGCTACTGTCACAAACTGGAACAAACTTGAACGATCGAGCTCGTCTTTGGCTGCTTTCAAAAATACCCTAAAAACAGCAAGTTAGAAAACCCTTACATTTTTATTCTGGTACTCGCTTCGGACAAGTTCTTCATACTCGACTTCGATTGAATTGTAGTAATTTAAACCATCACCTATTTCTAAAAAATCTTATTTGTGGCGAAATAGAAACCACGGAACACCTTTTTACTAAAATGCCAATTGTTTAACATATCACGTGATATATACATTCACTCCTTAATGCTTCCAATTAGAGTAACTGTTAACGTCTTATTGTTTGGATCCGATAGACAAGTTAAGAAATATTCCTTAGCGTGCAGAAATTTATTATCAGTAGCAATCGATTTACTAATTACTCTTAATAATTATATCTTTTTTATACTTACTCTTGTCCTTAGATGCTTCATTTACTCTTTTTTTCTAGATGTTCATTTTGTTTTATAAATATGTTGTAAATGTATTTTGTATTGTATTGATTACATTAATATATTGTCTTTATTTATTAGTAATGTAAATTAATATTTTATGTAATTGCTGGCATATTTATGTTAATATGAGTGACCTTAAAGAAATTTGGGATATAGATTAATATAAGAGCTTTGCTCTTGTTTCTAAATCCCTTTATGAATTCGTTTCTGTTTGCGTTTGATGTGTTGTATATACATGTATCGTTAATATATTGACGAATTTAATAATACAATATGTTTATATTAACAGAAAATTAAACCTGAAAGTGATATTCTTAAACTATCTGACAATCTCAGAACCGAAGGTAAATACATACATCCTGAACATATGATAGTACAATTTCATAAAAAAGAACTAAGCAATTCAAAAGATTAGAAGTGACCATGATGTTCCTGATATTTAACTCTTTTTGATTTTCAAACTTAAAGGGTACAATATTTTTTTTTGTTAATAAAATAAACTATCGTTTATTATTGTTTTTGTTTATAAATTTTCCATGTGGCATAAATGATGTTGATAGAAAAGATTATCAAAGTTTATTTATCTGCATGTTATTGTTAAGTTTATTCATTTTCATTTTAGCCTGGAAAGTGTCAACACTTTCCAGGCGGACGATGCCTTTTGGAATCGTGGACCCTGTGGCCTTTTGGAATCGTGGACCCTGTGGTTACTTTTATGTCCCTCACGGTATCCCATACATTGGAAATTGAAGCTTAGCAGGCATGACAACTGTAGCTAAACAAATAACCCCAATAGGATCGAGAATCTAAACTGTTGGAGTTGCAGGTCCCTATTTAGTTTCCATGGAAAGCCAAAAGTCGCAAAAAGTGAGATTTTAGTGAGTGGTGGGCTGTCATAGAACCCCAGTACTTCAAGACCTGCAGCAGATATGTAAAGTTCTGTGCTTTTTTTTGTTTACAAATAAGGTCTACAAATGTGCCAGACATCAAGAAAATTTTTTTTTAAAATTTTGGAATTTTTTACACCAAGTTTTAAGCAAAGATTGCGAAAATCGGCATTTTTGCAACTAAAGGTCTATCAAGCTCTGACTCTCCTGTTATAGATCGAAGACTTTTCATGTCTCTTATGAGTAATATGCTATATTGCCCCTATCCCCCATCGACTATTTTTTTCGTTCCTCAAAAAATAGTCGGTAGTGGAGAGGGGCAATATAGCATATTACTATTGTGTTTCAAAAAAAAAAAAAACAGCCGGAGATTGTAAAAAGCTACGCAGAAAAAGTGATAAAAAAGTTAAACACCCGGGAGTACACCGAATCCAAATTTCTGTTGCGGGTCTAACACAGTAAAAAAAATAGAGAGTCGGGAGTACACCGAATGGAAAAAAGTTATTTTGGAAAAGTGAGAAAAAAACCTAAAATTTAGTAATCTGTAATTCTTGTTCATAAAAAGAACCTATAATTTGTTCACCTTTTAAATCTTTTATTTTATAAGTAATAGGGTTTGTATTTAAAACTTTTTCAATTAAAAATATTTCTTTGGTCCATCGAATTGTATAACCCTTTTCAAATTGATTTTTCTTTTTTGTTATTCTTACTCTATCTCCTACTTTGAATTTAGGTCTGTTAATCTTTTCTTCTTTTTCTGGATATAAATTTCTATAAACTCTTAATTCATTTTTTAATTTACTTGCTTCAATGGGTGTCATTTTAATTGAAGAATGAACTGTATTATTATAATGTTTAACCAATTTATCTAATATATCATAATATTTAAAAGTTCCAGTGGCAGTAAAGTATTTAAACATATGTTGTTACATCGTTCCTATCCAGCGTTCTACTACACTGCTTTTTCTTCATTCTCGGTTGAATATAACTTTATTTTATTATCTTTTAACAATTCTTTTACTTGTCGATTTTAAAATTCTGATCCTTTATCTGACCAAATGTACATTGGTTTTCTTTCTTTAAATAATGTTTTAAATGCTTCACTTACCGTTACTCCTGTTTTATTTTTCAATGGAATTGACCAACCATATTTACTAAATACATCTATAACTGCTAATAAATATTTATAGTGTTTATTTTGTTTTGAATATTTTTGCATATCTACCAAATCAACTGCCCACGTTTGATCAACAGAATGAACATAAACACGTCTTTTAGGAAAAACACTTACAACTCTGCGATGTAATTTATCTGCTAATTTATTTGTTAAATTTGTAAGC
The DNA here is from genome assembly GCA_002080025.1 of Modiolus philippinarum. NCBI lineage: Eukaryota > Metazoa > Mollusca > Bivalvia > Mytilida > Modiolidae > Modiolus > Modiolus philippinarum. Next base: position 9,078 of record MJUU01055158.1, on the reverse strand, counting down.
ACCATTTTTAAATAATAAAAATTATTTTCTTAAAAAATGACAGAAGGAAAAATCTGTACGAAATGCAAAGAACATAAACTATTAATTGAGTATCATAAAAATAAATTTAAACCATTAGGTGTAAACTCACATTGTATACAATGTAGAAAACAATTAAAAAAAATACATTATCAAAATAATAAAGAAAAATATAAGCAATCTTATCAAGAATGTGTGGAAAGAAATCCAGATTATCAAAGTAATTATTATTTTAGAAATAAAATGTAATAATTAAAAATCTTTCTCTAAAAATGGCTCCTAAAAATAAAAATTATGTTAGAGAACTTATCAACAAAAGTGGTGTTAATATAGATAATTATTTTAAAAAGATTAAACCAGATGTTAAAAGATTAGTTTTATCATTTCCTAATGTGAAATTCAATCTTATTATAAAAACTATTTATTCAAAACCTATAGCTATAGATGCTGAAAAAATAGAAAGACATTATAACAGTAGATTCATTAGACTTCAAGCACAAAATGATTTAATAAAATATATAATTCTATTATAAAAAAAATTTAAAGTATGGGAAGAAGAACATCAGGGAAAAGAATCTGGTTTAATATTTTATGAAATAGAAAACACAGAAGTTAAAGTTGTTAGAGTAAGAAGTATAAACGGTTCATCTTATTTTGATTTAGGAATAAAATTTAATAGTTTATTAAATATACAAA
>MJUU01055152.1:105020-120683 GCA_002080025.1 Modiolus philippinarum | reverse complement strand
AAAGGGTCAGTGTGAGCTATTGCCATCACTTGGCGTCCGTCGTCCGTCATCTGTCGTTCGTCCGTTAACTTTTCACATTTTCATCTTCTCCTCTGAAACCACTAGAGCAAATTCAACCAAACTTTACAGGAATGATGTATGGAAGGTCCTTTACAGAGATTGCTCATTTCGTTTCGATGCGATAAAAAACATGGTCGCCAGCGCGGAACTTAGGTTTAACATTGAACCCTATGGGAAAATTCACATTTTCTTCTTCTCTTCTGAAACCTCTGAAGCAAATGCAACCAAACTTTACAGGAATGATGTACTAAAGGTCCTTAACAAAGATTGCTCAATTCGTTCCGATCCGACAAGAAAACATGGCCGCCAGCACGGAACATAGTTTAACATAGGCCTTAAGAGAAATTCACATTTTCATCTCCTCCTCTGAAACCACTGAAGCAAATTCAACCAAACTTTACAGGAATGATGTACTAAAGGTCCTTAACAAAGATGATTGCTCATTTCGTTCCAATCCGATAAAAACATGGCTGCCAGTGCGGAACTTAGGTTTAACATTGGACCCTATGGGAAAATTCACATTTTCTTCTTCTCCTCTGAAACCGCTGAAGCTAATTCAACCAAACTTTACAGGAATGATGTACGAAAGGTCCTGACCAAAGATTGCTCATTTGGTTCTGATCCGATAAAAAAACATGGCCGCCAGCACGGAAGATAGTTAAACATTGGCCCTATGGGAAATTCACATTCCTCTGAAACCACTGAAGCAAATTCAACCAAACTCTACAGGAATGATGTATGGAAGGTCCTTTACAAAGATTGCTCATTTCGTTCCAATTGTATAAAAAACATGGCTTCCAGCGCGGAACTAAGGTTTAACATTGGACCCTATGGGAAAATTCACATTTTCTTCTTCTCCTCTGAAACCGCTGAAGCAAATTCAACCAGACTTTACAGGAATGATGTACTTAAGGTCCTGACCAAATATTGCTCATTTGGTTCTGATCCGATAAAAAACATGGCCGCCAGCGCGGAACTAGGGTTTAACTTTGGACCCTATGGGAAAATTTACATTTTCTTCTTCTCCTCTGAAACTACTGAAGCAAATTCAACCAAACTTTACAGGAATGAGGTATGGAAGGTCTTTTACAAAGACTGCTCATTTCGTTCCAATTGTATAAAAAACATTACTGCCAGCGCGGAACTAAGGTTTAACATTGGACCCTATGGGAAAATTCACATTTTCTTCTCCTCCTCTGAAACCGCTGAAGCAAATTCAACCAAACTTTACAGGAATGATGTACTAAAGGTCCTGACCAAAGATTGCTCATTTGGTTCTGATCCGATAAAAAAACATAGCCGCCAGCACGGAAGATAGTTTAACATTGGCCCTATGGGAAATTCACATTCCTCAGAAACCACTGAAGCAAATTCAACCAAACTTTACGGAATGATGTATGGAAGGTCCTTTACAAAGATTGCTCATTTCGTTCGAATCCGATAAAAAACATGGCCGACATCGCAGAACTTAGCTTTAACATTGGACCCTATAGAAAAATTCACATTTTCATCTGCTCTGAAAACCGCTGAAGCAAATTCAACCAAACTTTAGAGGAATGATGAACTGAAGGTCCTTAACAAAGATTGCTCATTTCGTTCCGATCCAATAAAAAACCTGGCCGCCAGCACAGAACATAGTTTATTTTGGCCCTATGGGAAATTCATTAAAAACATGGCCACCATGCAGAACATCGAAAACCCTGCTTCGGCATTTTGTCGGGTGAGCGATACAGGCTCAGTGTCTGAGCCTCTAGTTATCTTCTGCTCTAAAACGACTGAAGCAAATTCAACCAAACTTTACAGGAATGATGTACTAATGGTCCTTAAAAAAGATTGCTCACATCGTTCCGATTCGACAAAAAACATGGCCGCCAGCACGGAACATGGTTAAACATGTGACCCCATGGGAAAATCACATTTTCATCTTCTCCTCTAAAATAACTGAAGCAAATTCAGTCAAACTTTACAGGAATGATGTAAAGAAGGTCTTTAACAAACATTGCTCAATTCCTTCTGATCCGATTAAAAAACATGGCCGCCAGAGCGAAAGTTAGGTTTAACATTTTACCCTATGGGAAAAGGCATATTTTCATCTTCTACTCTGAAGCAAATTGAACCAAACTTTACCGGGATGAAGTAACCAAGGTCCTTAACAAAGATTGCTCATTTTGTTTCGATCTGACTAAAAAAATGGCCACCAGCACGGAACATGGTTTAATATAGGACCCTATAGGAAATCAAATTTTTATTTTCTCCTTTGAAACCACTGATGCAAATTAAAGCAAACTTTACAGGAATGATATGTGGAAGGTCCTTTACAAAGATTAAAAATACAATAGTCAAGAGAGTGGTTAACCACCTAAAATGGGCACAGTCAAAATTAAAACAAATATAAAAGTACATCTGAATCTAAAAGATAAAAAAGGGGTAAAACAGCCCAATATTTCGACATTTAATGTCTTTGTCAAGGGTAAAGTAAAAAATAATAATGAAAAACACGTGTGAACACGCTCGAAGAAATGGAGAAATTAAAAACCTATATTGGATAGGTGTGCAGCGAGCCGAGACATCTGATAAATCTAGCCAATCTTGAACACTTTCACAGAGAGATGATTGAAATAATGGGGTCGTGGAACAAAATGTGTAATGACAGGAAATTTAGTGAAAAATGATTATAAAAGATAAAAGTTAAAAAGACAAAACGTGAAAAAAGGACCAAAAATGAAGAAATTTTAAATAAAACCAATATGAAAATAAGGTGATATAACAAACTGATGTTGAACTATACATTACTGGTACGAAAGTTCCTTTATGTTCAAACCTCGGGGTCTGAAAGTTCCAAGAAGATAGATGGCTCTCAATTCGAGTTCCTGTCTGTGTTTCATGGTTCCGTCGGTTTTCATAAGGACAGTCACCCGCATATCCGAGATGCTGTGATTGGCGAGTCGGAAGTGGTTACCGACTGGGCAGTCACTGTTGTTTCTAACGGAGCGAGGATGTTCCGCAAAACGGTCACCCAGTCGGCGACACCTTTCGCCGACATATAGTTTTCCACAGCTAATGCACTGAATCGCATAGATTACATTCTCGGTAATGCAGGTGAATCCGTTTTGGATGGTGAACACGTTATTGGGCCCCCGTACTTCAGTAGTTTCCCAAGTAAATGGACAGGTATTGCATCTGGACCTATTGCACTTTCTCGTTCCCCTGTAGTCAGCTTTAGAGATGTTTCTCTTGGATTGAAACGAGCTGCTGACTAAATGTTGCCTCAAACATTTACCTTTCCGAAATGCTGAGATAGGTGTGGACTCAAAGATCCAGCCATTTCAGTGTCTGCAAGGACAATGGATTTGAAATTCTTCAAGAGGATGTTCCGGATGGCAACATTGTGCGGATGGTAGTCAAGCACCAGAGGAACACGATCGTCTTTTGTCTTGTTGACTTTAGGTCTCAGTGTATTGGTCCTGTTTTGTTTAGAGACTGAGTCCATAGCCCTGTCAAAAACGGGTCTTGGGTACTGTCGTCTTAAGAAGAAAGAGTACATTTTCTCACATTGGGCCCTGAAATCAGTATCATCACTGCAGAGGCGACGAAGTCTCAAAAATTGAGACTTCGGGATGGCATTTTTGCAGGACAAGGGATGACATGAGTTGTAGTTGAGATAACAATGCGCATCAGTGGGTTTATAAAACACGGAAGTACTGATGGCATTGTCCTGAATTTTGCAAGTTATATCGAGGAAAGAAAGCTCCGAATCGCTGATGGTAAAGGTATATTTGATGGCGGGATGATAGGAGGATACGAAATCAATAAATGATTCCAATTCTTTCTCCGAATCTGTTGAAGCCCCAAAAACGTCATCAATATATCGCTTGTAAAGGTCAGGAATAGGTCCTTGGAACTCGGAGAACATTCTTTCCTCGAGATACCCTACAAACAAACAGGCAAAGCTAGGCCCCATCTTGGTTCCCATAGCCACCCCTCCAGTCTGGGAAAAGAAATCTCCGTTAAACTGGAAAGTGTTTAGGTTAAGGACTAGCTCTGTAAGTCTCAAAATGATGTCGGTACTGAAATATGGATTAGGACGCTTGTCGAGAAAAAATTTTATTGCTAAGATGGCTTCGTTGTTAGGTATGCTCGTATAAAGAGCAGTGATGTCCATGGTGAAGATCCGAGTGTTTCTGCCAACCAAAGTGATGTCGTCCAAAATACTCAGGGCATGATTGGTGTCTTTGATGAAAGAGGGCAGATTTTCAACTATTGGCATAAAGGTTTCATGCAAAAAACTTGAAATATGCTCTGTTGGGCAACTACAGGCCGAAACGATAGGTCTTCCTGGGTTAGAAGGTTTATGATTTTTGGGTAACATATAAAAACGAGAAGTACGGGGTTGAAATACAATCAGGCTTTTAGCTTCGCCAGGCAAAATTTCATTTTCAATTGCCTCGAGGACAGTACTTTTAACAAGTTTTTGATTTTCTTTAGTATTATTTTCGTGCAATTTGTTGTAGAATTTAGTGTCTGAAAGTTGTTTACGACCCTCTTCAGCATAAGCGTTGACATCCCATGCGACAACGGCTCCCCCTTTGTCAGCGGGTTTAATCACAATATCTGTCCTTTGTTTTAAACCCCGCAGTGCTGCCCGTTCGTCACTGGTCAAGTTATGCTTTTTTAGGGGTTTGGTTTTAAGTGATTGAATCTGTCCGAGGCAGGCAGTAAAGTATTTGTTCATTGTAGGAAACCAGGAAGCCTTAGGTGTGAATTTAGAAGGTTTGTGGTTAAATTGTTGAAAAATTGAGGCACAATCGAGATTGTTTTGATCGTTCTCCAAATCTTGGTCAGACTTATTGGCAAAAAAAGCTTTGAGAAGAAGACGTCTGAAGAAAGATTGAACATCTGTGTCCTTTTGGAACCCATCAGCAGTGGCGGTAGTGGGAACGAAATTCAGTCCTTTTGAAAGGAGGCTTTTCTCAGCTTCCGTTAAAACTGTAGAGGACTCTGGTACACAGCGGACAGTTTCATCGACAATTGGAGTGTCAACTGTAGTGTTTACCAAGACTTGACGGCTGGGGTCCTGTGAAATAGAAAACTTATTCGACGGAGCGAGCTTATTTATTTTTTTTCTTTTGATGTCCTTTAGGTAATTGAATATATCTGCATTAAGTGTCTGAATAAATTTAATAATATGTTCTTCCAAATTTTAGTGACAAGAAGTGAAAAGTTTCTTTTTGTGAACTTTTTTATTTTCCTTAAAATATAGAAGCTGATTTTGGATGGCTTGAATATTGACACGAATTAAAGACTTAGAATATTGCTGGGAGATGCGTAAAATCTGATGATGAAAGTATTCATGAGAGTTAACCCCTTTACAAAGATTGCCCATTTCGTTCCGATTCGGTAATAAACATGGCCGCCAGCGCGGAAATTAGGTTTAGCATTGGACACTATTGAAAAAATTACATTTTCATTTTCTGCTCTGAAACGGTTGAAGCAAATTAAACCAAACTTTATAGGAATGATGTATGGATGGAATTTTACAAAGATTGCTCATTTCATTCCGATCCGATAAAAAACATTTTTATTGTGGCTTTTTTTCTTGTGCAGTTCCTATTTACTTTGTGGCATGTGGCTATGTTTTTCGGCCATTGTAGGTGTTTCCTGTTATCTTTTTTATTCCATGGCCTCAAGTGTGGAACTTAGGTTTAACATTGGACCCTATGGGAAAAATCACATTTTCATCTTCTCCTCTGAAACTGCTGACACAAATACAACAAAACTTTACAGGAATGATGTATGGAAGGTCCTTAACAAAGATAACTCATTCCGTTACAATCCGATAAAACACATGGCCGCCAGCACGGAACATAGTTTATCATTGGACCCTATGGGAAAATCACATTTTCATCTTCTCCTCTAAAATAACTGAAGCAAATTCAATCAAACTTTACAGGAATGGTGTATGGAAGGTCCTTAACAAATATTGCTCATTTCCTTCGGATCCGATGAAAAACATGGCCGCCAGCGCGGAACTTATGTTTAACATTGGACCCTATGGGAAAAATCACATTTTCATCTTCTGCTCTGAAACTGCTGAAGCAAATCGAACCAAACTTTACAGGAATGAAGTACTAAGGGTCCTTAACAAAGATTGCTCATTTTGTTTCAATCTGACAAAAAAATTGCTGCCAGCACGGAACATGGTTTAACAATGGACCCTATTGGAAAATCACATTTTCATGTTTTCAAGCAAACTTTACAGGAATGATGTACGGAAGGTACTTTACAAAAATTTCTGATTTCATTTTGATCCGACAAAAACATTGCCTCAAGTGCAGAACATAGTTTAACATTGGGGCCCTGTATGAGAAAACATCTTCTCTGAAACTATTAAAAGCAAATTTAACTTAAGTATAGAAGATCCTTTGCAAAAATTCATCATTTCAATGGGATCAGACAAAGAACACGGTCGCTAATTGAGAACATAGCTAAACATTAGACCCCATAGGTAAAAAACATCAATTTTGGGTCATGCATTGAATAGAAGCATTTTGTCAGGTGAGTGATACAGGCTCAGTCTCTGAGCCTCTAGTTTTAACTTTTTAAGAATTATTCAGTAATTATTTTGTCAAGCTTTTCTCTTCAATAGTGAAAGCGTGACATTTTGTAATAAAATTTATGCTCTAGACAATAATGTGATATTGTGTGATACATTTTCAGACCTGTCAGAATACTACTTTCTGTTTACCTAGTAAGTAAATGTTAACAGAGCAGGACATGCTTACCCCAGAGCACCTGATATCACTCTCAGTGTCTTTGAAGTTTATTCTGTGAGTGCCTTGGTCTTGAATGTTGTGTTTTTTATTTCTATGTTTTGTAGCTTCTAATATCATTCTTTTCTGTGTTCTCCTTTCCAATGCACCATGTCTTTCGATTTCGTAAATACCAGTCCTTTGCTCCTTCTGTATTCTACTGTCGTTGTTTGTAACGCTTTTTTTACGTTATAGAGTATTGTTTCTGTCAAGCTTTTGTCTACAATGGTAAATAATCATAATGTGAAATTTGGTCAAAATCTTTCTTAAGTCATGTCATATTGATTAATACATTTTCAGACATGTCATGTAACTACTTCCTGCTTACCGACTTGGTCAATTTTTCGTCAATCCGTCCGACCGTCACAACTTTCGTCAAGCTTTTTTCTGCACTGTTAAATAATACAAGCTTGAAATTTTAGCAGATGCTTGGTATAGTCATGGCATATTGTGGGATACTGTTTATGCGCCCGTCTTTGACGGGACGTTTTTATGGTATACCGGTGTCCGTCCGTCTGTCTTTCTATCCGTCTTTGCTTCCGTCCACACGTCATACTCCAAAAAGAGAACACTTTGATCATTTTTTTTTGAAACTGCAGAATTGTTGGGTATGATGGAAGAAAGCATCCTATTGTTTTATTTTATTGGTGGATATTTCATTCCAAAGTTATCGTACTTTGATTATATAAAAAAGCATAAAATTACAATTTCCGTCCATACATTGTACTCTAAATAGAGAATACTATGACCATTTTTTTAAACTTCGCAGGACTGTTGGATATGAGAGAAGAAAGCTCCCTATGTCTTTATTTTTTTGTGGATATTTCACTCCAGACTAATGGGACTTTTATTATTTCAAAAAGCCGGAAATTCCAATTTCGGTCCACACGTCCTATTCTAACTAGAGAACGCTTTGATCATTGCTTGCCTATATTGTCAAATTTGATCAAATGGCTTATTTATACGACCGCAAAAATTTTTGCGGTCGTATTATGGTATGGCGCAGTCGTCGGCATAACTTTGTTTCTAGTGGGCGGATCATTTTCAAATTTCAGTATGAAGTTTTTTGGCATAAGTTTAAGTCCTGGTTTTAATTTCGGGTTTGTGGCCCCACCCGTTTCAGAAAAATTGGCCAAAAGGGGTAAAATTGGGTAATTTCGTGTCTGTGGACAGCATAAATTTGAATCCAGTGAACGGATCACTTTTAAATTTTAGTATGATGTTTATTGGCATATGCTTAAGCCTTGGTTATAATTTTATGTTAATGGCCCCGCCCGTTTTAGAAAAAGGGGCCAAAGGGGGTTAAATTTGGTGTTTTCACATATTTGACTGTAGAATCTTTATTATTTATCAGATTTTGATGGGGTTTCTGTCAGTGTACTCAATTCCAATCCGGTGTATGCCAACGGATTTCACGTGGCATGTACCGTTCACGAGATGAATGGGGCCCAAAAGGGGCGAATTTGAAAAAATTTATTTTTTTATTTTTAGTCCGATTTTGATGCAGTTTTTACAATGGATTCCTTATGAAAAATTAACATTGTGCTGCACCATCAGATTTTTGATAACTTGTTTCCTTTCCAAGCTATAAGGGGCCCAAAATTGCAAATATGCGGATTACCTTAAATTTTTATTTTTCATCGGATTTCAATGGGATTTTTTCTTTAGATTCCTCCCATTGTAGGCTGTCAGTAGTATGTCAACAGATTTGGCGTACCTCTTACCGTTTCTGAGCTATAAGGGGTCAATGGGGCCAGAATTGCAATTTTTAGAAATATTTGAAATCTTTATTTTACATCAGATTTTGATGGGATTTTTTTTTATTCCTCTCATCGCAAGCTTTCAGCAGTATGCCAACAGATTTGACGTAGCCCCTTCGTTTCCGGGCTATAAGGGGGCACAGGGGCCAAAATTGCAATTATTAGAAATATGTAAAATCTTTATTTTTCATCAGATTTTGATGGGATTGTTTTCTTTGGATTTCTCTCATTGCAAGCTTTAAATAATATGTCAACGGATTTGGCGTAGCTCTTAGCGTTTCCGAGCTATAAGGGGTCAAAGGGGCTAAAATTGCAGTTATAAGAAATGTACGAAATCTTTATTTTTCATCAGATTTTGATGGGATTATTTTCTTTGGATTCCTCTCATTGCAAGCTTTAAGTAATATGTCAACGGATTTGGCGTAGCTCTTACCGTTTCCGAGCTATAAGTGGTCAAAGCGGCCAAAATTGCAGTTATAAGAAATATATTTCATCAGATTTTGATGGGATTTTTTCTTTGGACGATTCTCATTGTAAGCTTTATTTTCACTATTTTGTGTCCAGCGAATTATTGTATCAATTTTTTTATTGTGTCCATCTAATTACTGTGTCAAGCTTTTTATTGTGTCCACATTTGCTTTTAATTACACCAGGGATGTAGATAACAGGGATTTGAGATCAAAGGAGACTACCCGCAGCGCGATAAAGCATGTCTGTCTCGGGTAGAAATCAATACTAAACTCCGGAGACATGACGGATAAGTACTTCCTGTCATGTGTATTAGCGATTGAAGTAGATAATGGTAGTTGTGATTTAATTATCGTCAAAGCTCGGATAACCTATCGATATCAGTTTAAAGAGGAAAAATCAAAAGACAAGTTATCATTTTTCCATCTTATATTTAATTTGTATTTTTATATATCACGAATATTTAACATTTGGTGATTTTTTAGGAACAATTCCGAACCATTTTTGATTTTTCTTATCCGGAATTTTAGGAGAATAATTGGTACTGCTGAATGATTCAAATTTCTTTTAAATTACAAATACCAGTTATTTGGAAAAAATATCATTGAAAGACATAATATAGATCTAATGCTTGAGCTATATATGATTGTTATATATTGTTTTGCTTATTTAATATTATTTTTCAAAAATTTGGGTTTTGCTATCACGTGTCATTTTCATAATTTATCAAATACGTCGATGGGATGTATATTTTTATAGTTTGTAAAATAAGTTTTCAATGTAACCACATAAGAAAAAAACCAATTCACAGCTGAAAAAATATTCTATCTCTCGGTATAATTCTCGTATTTTATTGAAGTAATTTGCTATTTTATTTTTTGTTAACAAAATTTGCCTAAGATTTGCATTGTAGAGTTGAGAAGTCATTCACATTGTACCCCGTCTCGAATTTCTCNATTACACTTGTTAAAATTTCAGTGGTCGACATGCTGCGGTCGTATCATGCTGCGCTCTGCGTAGCCCTTTCTTAATTTGAAGAATCATTTAATCAGTTAACTTTAAAGCGCAGCTGTTTATTAAGACCTGTCGTGATATTACTTTCTGTTTAAGGACTCATTCAATTTTCAAACCGTCACAACTTTTGTCAAACTTTTCTCTGCAATGGTAAATGTTTTTTTTTCACAGACTTTGTATATAGTCGTGTATGGTCATGACATATTGATACAATTTCTGATCTGTCGGTATACTTCTTTCTGTAAACCGACTTGGTCAATTTTCTCTCTTTTCGTCCGTCCGTCACTATTTTCGTCAAGATTTTGTCTCAATGGTAATCGACACAAGCTTGAAATTGTCTGTTCGTCACAACTTTCGTCAAGCTTTTCTCTGCAATGGTTAAAGATATAATCTTTGAATTTCGTCAGAAACTTTGCATAGTTATGTCATCTTGTGGTATGTGTTTTCAGACCTGTCGGATACTACTTTTTGTTTACTATTTGAATCATGTTTTACTCTTTTGCATTATAAAGTAATTATATTGTACCCCGCAAACAAAGTTTGAGGGGTATATAGGAATCACCCCGTCCGTCCGTCTGTATGTCCATCCGTCCGTCCTTCCATGTACCTTATCAGCGCATGTTCTCCTAAACGGCTGCTTGGATTTTGATGACATTTTACTCATTTGTAGTACACCATCTGAAGATGTGCATGAAGGAGTATGGTTGCTGCCCGATAATTTGAAGGGGAGATCATTCGTATTTGAATATTCTCTGGAAAAGGGGGACATACCTTGTCAGCGCATGTTCTCCTAAACATCTGCTTGGAGTTTGATAAAATGTCACACAGTTGTAGTAAACCACCTTAAGATGTGTATGAATGTATATGGTTGCTGCCAGAAATTTTGAAGGGGAGATAATTCACGTTTAGATATTTATGGAAAAACAGTTCAGGACGAGCCTTTACAGCGCATTTTCTCCTAAACGACTGCTTGGATTTTGATGAAATGTAATACAGTTGCACACTACATGAAGATATACATGAAGTTATATTGTTGCTGTCTGAAATTTTTAAGGGGAGATAATTCATCTTTGAATATTTTATGAAAAAGGGGGCCGTAACTTGTCAGCGCATGTTCACCTAAACGGCTGTTTGGATTTTGATGTAATGTAGCACAGTTGCAGTACACCACCTGAAAATATGCATGAAATTATATGGTTGCTGTCTGAAATTTTGAAGGGTAGATAATTCGTCTTTGAATATTTTCTGGACAAAGGGGGAGGTATATCATTTTGTCCATACTAGTATTGTGTCCACTTTGTACTGTGTCCACGCAAACTTAAATTTACACTTGCCATATTGATTCAGGGTTCAATTAGCGGGAGTATAACTGGCTGCCATTCGGCGACAGCTCTAGTTTTGTCAGGCTTTTCTCTGCAATAGTAATTGATGCACGTTTGAAATTTTGCAACAAGCTTTGTGCTTTGTATAGTCATGTAATATTGTGTGATGCATTGTTAGAATAGTTAGTCAATTTTTATTACCCTTTTGCATGAAAGGGTAATTTTTCTGTCAAGATTATCTGTCCAATGGAAAATAATTATAACATAGTTATGTCCAAAGCTTTGCATAGTCATGCCATAATGTGGGATTGGTTTTCGAACTTGTTTTTGGAACTGTGCTGTTCTATAGGTATTTTCCTCCGTTTAAAATCGGAGCACTCCGGCTAAGTGGATAAAGGGCCAAACTACTTCCGGCTAATTAGGTCGGTCAATAGGCCATTTCTGAATTAGACAGGAGTTCCCGAATTTGACCTCGCGTTTTACAAACTTATCCAAAAGGAAGAAACTCTAGACCAGAAAAACATGAGAGGTCTCCAACGTAACCAAAATGTAAAAATTATTTTTTCTTAACCTGTATGGTTTCCAAGCATCATCCTTGGCGATTTTTATTAAAATAATATGAACTTTTATTTGTATGTTTGTTTTGTTTTATATCTCATAAGATTTCATATAACTGCGTGCTGATTAATAAAAGGGTTTCTTCGGTAAATGTGACAACTTGTCCGGCGTCACGTGATCTTGATTATGTGAAAATTTTAAAGAACAGAATCGAAGTCGGTAATTGGCAAATCATCTATTGTTTGTCACTCTTTGCTTTATAGACCTCTCTCCCTCTTACCTCTGCAATAATACTTGATCTATATGTTAACTAAGTATCTTATTTCCGATCCGAGGCAGTATTATCATTAAATATTTTTTGTTTCAGGAAATATCCCGACTACTACTACAAATTACAGTTTCCTATCCCTGGTAGTAATAAGACTGTAGACATTGTAATGATAGATACTGTCCTGTTGTGTGGGAACAGCGATAGTGACATACTTGGTAAACAACCTCCCGGTCCAGAAAATCTGAATATAGCCAACGACCAATTAGCATGGATTGAAAAACAGCTACAGACTAGCAAGTAAGATTGATTATTCTTCCCTAAATGGTGGTTTGCAATGCAAGAAGACCCTTGTTAGATCGATGCACGCGACCTCATCTCACACCGGTAAATGACCAACCATAAGCGTTCATTTTTGTGATTTAAGGTGGATCGGTGGTATTCCGCCATTTTGTTTTCATGTTTCATGCTTTGATAGGTATTTTTTATTAAAGAAATATGCAAAGATTTTAAAATTTTGACAAATCTGTACAATATTTCGCTATAAACACAATCAATGGACCTATTTCTCTTAGTTTAGCATTCATTTTAGATGAAAAAATTCAGAATAGTATTTGTACTGTAAATTCTTTGAAATGAAAATTTAAACAAGGGAGGTAATTTCAAAAAATATTTTACAAAGAAATCACTACGAAAATTTTGATTTTGTGAAATAATTTCATAATAAGGTCCGTGACCCCAATTTTTCTTCTTGTTTTTAGAAAGTTCAATACAAGGGCTAGCAATATACAAAATTTATCAAAATTCTCATGGATGTAACTTGAATAATTTTTTAAATATGGTAATTTTCCTTAACATTTCAACTAAAAAATCCATATTTTCGGTGAAAGATTTTGCGCTTATATGGTCCGTGACCCCCAATTTTTATTTAATTTTTTGGAAGTCAAATTTTGGAAGTTTAATTCTGCAGACTATTGAAAAATTCTGATGGATTTTGCTTAGTCCCCCGAACCACCTTAACAATCTTTACCATGAATCAACGTCATAAATCACATGAAGTCATAATGTAATGTCCACTCAAATGGTGACAATGTTGTTCACACTATATTTTTGTAAGTGTTTTTATAGAAGAAATAGGAACTTAAAATAAACTTATATGAAGGATTGTAGTTTAAAAAAGAACTTGCTTTAGATCATCCAAATGAAATACACATACAAATTGAAATTGCAGTACTTAAATTATTTTTTAAGGATCTTGTTACTTTTTTATACGCCCGTCTTTGACGGGACGTATTATGGTATACCGGTGTCCGTCCGTCCGTCCACACGTCGTACTCTAACTAGAGAACGCTTTGAACATTTTCTTCAAACTCTGCAGGATTGTTGGATATGACGGAAGAAAGCTCCCTATCGTTTTATTTTGTCGTTGGATTTTTCGTTCCAGAATTATGGGACTTTGATTATTTCAAAAAAAGTTTGAAATTTCAATTTTCGTCCACATATCGTACTCTAACTAAAGAACGCTTTGGTAATTTTTCTTGAAACTTTGCAGGATCGAGAGGAAGCTCCCTATCATTTTATTTTGTCTATGGATTTTTCTTTACAGAGTTATGAGACTTTGATTATTTTAAAAAAAGCATGAAATACCATTTTGCGTCCACATGTCATATTCTAGCTAGAGAATGCTTTATTCATTTTTCTTGAATATGACGGAAGAAAGCTTCCTATCGTTTTATTTTGTGGAAGGATTTTTCGTTCCAGAGTTATAGGACTTTGATTATTTCAAAAAAGTATGAAATTGCAATTTTTGTCCACACATTGACATTGTTTTATTTTAAGACATCACTACCCCTAAACCAATATACATTTTTGACTGTTAAACATCAGATGAAATAATTGATATATATCAGAAATCCCTTGTCATGTTTGTTCATATGGAGTTTTTAATTTCAAGAATCATTTAATCAGTTTGCTTAAAAGAGGGGACGGGCGTATCATGCACTCTTGGCGCAGCTGTTTATTTTAATTATATTCATTTAATTCCAGTGCTATCCCTAAACTTCAGGATTTACACTTAACTTAATAAATTTAAAATGTTTCAAATATTTTAGTGCCTCATATCTACTGGTAGCTGGGCATTACCCAGTGTATTCTATAGCAGAGCACGGTCCTACCAAATGCCTTATTGACCAAGTTTTACCAATGTTACAAAAATACAAAGTTACAGCCTATCTTAGCGGCCATGATCATAACTTACAGGTAGGCCAAAAATTAAATGATGTAATGATCTTAATTAACAGGTAGGTTAGAGGTCAAGTGACCACGATCACAACTAACAGGTAGATCATAGATCAACTGACATAATCATTATAATGTACATATAAGTTAGAGATCAAATGGCCATGATCACACTTACGAGTAGGTCATACAGACATTATTTTTCCTATTTAGATAGGAATTCATTTTTTATGCAGAATATAATTCCAAAATTGTTCAGTTTTGTAGAACTAGAAAATAATGTTTTCAAAGAGCGAACCCCCTCTTTCCTACTTTTTTGCTATTATTTCATATTTGTACAAAATCATGTCTGGTCATAGGTCAAGTGACATAATGGTCACCGTCTAAAGGTACTTTAGAAGTAAACTGACCATGATTACAGCTTACAGCTTGGTCATGGATCAAATGAAATAACGATCGTAATCAACAGTTAATTTTGAGTAAAAGTAACAATTGCTACAATCTATAGGTAATTTGGTTTTTAACTTTCATCAGTTGCATTTATCAAATTTACAAGTAACATTATAATTTCAGAGCCTATGATCATAACTTAAATTTGATTGATTGATTGATTGAATATTGTTTAACGTCTACTCAGCAATATTTCAGCTATATCAAGACGAGAACAAGTTTGTTGATAAATAATCACTTTGGGGTATGGAAATGGCCATGGGACGGGAAATTCTGACTGCCACTGGAAAAGTAGGGTGAAATCGTCAAGGGCGGGGAATTTAGCCTTGTAGCCGATCACCTACGGACCACCCCAAAAAGAGTTTGCTACAAGGGTTCTTTAACGTGCAGGAAGCGTGGCATTTCTTCCAACACGTGGACCTGAGTTTACATCCCATCCGAAAGATGGGTTGTGTATTTATTAATCCCGCACAACCACGGAATGGGTCCTATTTCTATATCCCGGGACCCTCGGGGTCAGCCTCCGTTTAGGAGGGGTCACACCCCGCAAGCCGGAGATACTGGGTCCTATTTCTATATCCCGGGGTTCCCTCGGGGTCCTCTGTTAGGATGGCTCATACTCCAAGCTCAGAGGATGCTGCGGGCCTATTCTTCAGCCGGGACCGCGCACGGCGGACTTAAATTTGATCAAAGGTAAAGTTACTTATCGTAATTAT
>MJUU01055152.1:49804-92170 GCA_002080025.1 Modiolus philippinarum | reverse complement strand
TCATTTTCACCAATTGAATTTCAAAAATACTTGATTCCAATTTTGTTAAATTTCCTGAAAGTGTTAAAGACCACATATGTTTTGGAATTCTACCTAGCAACCATGCTGTTAGGGTTTGTTTCCATTAGCGCAATCATTTTCACCAATAGAATTTCAAAAATATTTGATTCCAATTTTGGTAAATTTCCTGAAAGCGTCAAAGACCACATATTTTTTGGAATTCTACATAGAAACCAAACTGTTAGCATTTGTTTTGATAAGATCAATCATTTTCACCAATTGGATTTCCAAAATAATTGATTCCAAATTTGGTAAATTTCCTGAAAATGTCAAAGACCACTAATTTTTGGAATTCTACATTGACATCATAGTTAAAAAATTTGTTAGAATTAGAAGAAACATTTCAGCAATTTGATTTCCAAAATATATGATTCCAAGTTTGGTAAAATTCCTGGAAGTCTCAAAGACTACTTATTTTTTAGAATTCTGCCTAACAACCATATATATTCTTTTATTCCTTATGGTAAAAATAATGATTGTCAATAGTTTAATTTGAAAAATTATACCCAGGGTCTATATCTGTTTTCTGTGTCAAACAGGGGGTGCGGGGATCACTGTCGTTTCCGACAGTCATTACTCTAGTTTATTTTGTTATTATTCCTTTCGCATTTACTACACATTAACCTTAAAGAGTGTTTCCAGTATCCATCTTTTGTTTTACGCTGAAATTACTTTCTAAACTAAATTGCTGGAACGAAGTAAATTTACAAAACCTAAATATTACAGCAATTTGTTTGAAAGCTACTCGGAATCATCTCCCTGGTACAAACTCTTTCCCTATCTGATTTTGGTTTTTCATATAGAAATAGATTATATGTTTTCTATCAGCTTTTATATACCTGTCCGTTTATGTTCTTCCAAATGTTATGATTTGATCTTCACTTAATCAACATAAGTATCTCTAAAAACTAAAAATAATTTACAAGCTTAAGAGTGTTGTTTCCTCTACTTGATTTTACTTTACTCCCGGATTTGACAGGTTCAACACAACACTGTGGGTGTCTTACAAGGAGCAGGAGATGCTTACTCTACCGGTACACCTGATCTCGCCCATGGTTTTAATTTAGGTCTGAGTTGTTCATCTGTGTATGTGTTCCTTTTTTTTTCTCCGCGCCGTACTTGTGTGATCGCTTTGTGTCTTTGTATTTCCGGTTTTGCCATTGTCATTAGAATATTCTTTTTTCAGACTGACGGTTCGGTTCTCACCTTCTTTACATTAATTTTGGTATTTAGTCATGATAGTATAGTGGCAGACTACTAAAAAGTGGTCTATTTTACGAGTTTAATGTCCCGACATAACACACATCTGATATGATACATCGTTGGAAAGAGCTGAATCAGTACTTTTAGATAAACCAGGTCGTCAAACATTTTTATCGGTCGATTTTGAAATATTTAAGGTCAAAGGTCACATATATAAAAATTTTGAAATATGTGGTAGATGTTCAATTGACAGTTGCGAATTACTGAAATGAATTATACGAATCAAAATGATTTTTCAGGTATTCTATGTAGTTGTTCTACACATCACGCAAAATCGATGTACCATATCCGCTGCAAAATGACGTTAAATGACGTTTGTTGTATATACTTTTATACGAGTTCTTGTTCACTTAATTTCAATATACATTCTTAAATAGTGACCCAAATACCTTTGCATAGGATAATGACAATGTCCACGACGGATTTTGGGGATTAAAAACGTTGAAAACCAGATCGGAGGAGACAAGCGTTGCTACCATAGAACTCATCACAAAGAACGTAAGGATTTTTTTACCTAAGTTGTCTCAGATAACATTTGAAAACAATAATAATATCAATCCAAAGAATCAGAACAATTTAACAACTTATATTTGATAAGTCATTTGGCCCAAGAGGCCTTCAGTTTGCGAGTCCTACCGTCTGTGACATAGTATTCGGACTTTTTGTCGTGTATCTCGGTTTTAGAATTTTATATTTCATTGCAGTTTGCTGAGAAAGAATCTTTTTAGATGTGACCCTTGACCTTGCACTTCCACTGCTTTTTCAATTACCACTTCTCGAGATATTTATTCCAAAACTTTGTCAGGAACTCCAGACAATTTCACAGGCTATCACTGTCACAAGATCACTGGAAGAGGTAAACCACAAAAGACAAAGAGCTTCATAGGCACCTGTCAAGCCTCTAATCTGACCGGTTCTAGCTAATTTTACTTGACTGGCTACGACATAAAGCCGATAGTCAAACGTTAGGACTCCCTCTGTCCTGCGTTTGATGCCATTTCAATTGATGTTTTATGATAATGGATCCGGTTTACATATTATTGAGTTTAATGTCGTAGACAAGGACCTATGCCAAAAGATATTTGACCTGTTTGTCCAAATGAGGTTCAACGTAAAATAGTAAAGCCCAACAAAAATGTCATGCATTCTTAAAATCCTACACATTTTCACTGTTTCATATTTGTCGCTATTTAAATAAGCAGATCTTTACATACCATGAGTACCATACGGTGAAATGTTTCCATCACGTTCTTTGTGATGCCACAAAATGCCTTCAAATGTTGACACGATATCACTTGGTGCAAAATATCCCAACTGGAAGAGGCTCATCTAATAATTTGACCTTTTCCATCAGAATCAGGTCTTGGAAGTATATCTAAAGAGCTCCTAGGCACATCTCCGCGTTGTAGATATAATAATGCTGTCTATGCGGAGTAGTCAGGTAATTATAAGGAAAGCCCCACCGACAAACGTAGACAAACCATTGAGACGCTGCTCTTCATATATATAGCATTGTATGAGTATGTCGCGTTATATCATTACTAACCCTTTGAATGAGCCATTGGCACACATGTACTAAACTTTTAGACAAGTAGCCCCCTCCCCTCCGAGAGAAAAAATGTGTGTAGAAACGCAGCACTCCATGTAATAAATACCCCTTCTATTTTTTTTCTACAAAATGTAGCCTTCTGCTCTTTTTGTCATTTTGATTATATCTTATTATTTTTCTGAGAATTTCATTAGACAGATATGCCAACATTAGAACCGATTCAATAAATCTGTCCCACCGTCACTTTGTGACGTGTATATCTTTTGTCAGCTTTTGAAAACACAATGTCATCAAATGTTGAATGGAACAGATACAATATTGTGTACTTTATACACAATGTAACATTTTGTCATCTTTTTAGAAAGGAACTGTCAGTTGTTGATATAGAAGCAAACAATGAATCATTTACATGCGCATTTTTCAGTGACTTCGGTATTTTGTTATTTATTACCACTGGGCCGATGCCTCTGCTGGTGGACTTGAAGTCCTCGAGGGTATTCACCAACCCAGTAGCCAGTACTTCGGTGCTGGCCCGAAAACCGATTTTATTTGGAAAATTGCAATATCTAAATTTAAGAAAATTGTGTTTAAAACTAAGGAGTATCTCCCTCTTGCATAACTCTGTCCTTATCTGATTTTTGGCTTCCCTATTTAGATTCTATTGGTAATTTGTTCTCTATCAGATTTTACACACGTTTCGGTATATGGATTTCCAAATGTTTTAATTTTATCTGCACTGATGAGACATAAGTTGTCGAAATGCGCATATGCAGAAATTAAATTTACAGTGACTTCGGTATTTTGTTAGTTAATTATTTACAACATCACTGCATTTGATTGGTCAAGAAGGTCATGTAGGGACACATTTATTCAATCGACCCTATAAGCATATGACATTATCATTGACGTAAACCCAGTGGAAGTTTCTTTGTCGTGAATACATCGACATACAAAATATAGATAAGAAAAATTCAAAAACACGGCAAATCAGATTCAACACAAATGGAGAGAATATGACAAAGACAAAACAATTAAACAAAAAAAGAACAGCAACGCATAAAAACTAAAGCACTAGTAGTGTGAATAACACAAAAACTAGAGGTATTAGTAGATGTTCCGGAAGGGTAGGTATGATCTGCTCCACATATAAAATATCAATTAAAGTGGCATCAAACGTAGGAAAGAAACGCTCAGTCAAAAAGATAGAAAGAAAAATTCAAAAACACGGCAAATCAGATTCAACACAAATGGAGAGAATATGACCAAGACAAAACAATTAAACAAAAAAAGAACAGCAACGCATAAAAACTAAAGCACTAGTAGTGTGAACAACACAAAAACTAGAGGTATTAGTAGATGTTCCGGAAGGGTAGGTATGATCTGCTCCACATATAAAATATCAATTAAAGTGGCATCAAATGTAGGAAAGAAACGCTCAGTCAAAATTGACCAACAGCGACCTGTCGTAATCAGTCAGGTCACATCAGGCATACCAGGTCAGTTCAAAGAACAGATTATGAGTGCTGTGGGTTAAATTTTGAAAGGTAAATAGATCAACTGAGCTTTCAGAGGCCTGACAGATGCCTATGAAGCTCTTTGTTTTCTATGGTTTACCCTTTTTCAAGCGGTCTTGTGATAGTGATAGTCTTATGAAATTGTCAATATTTCCTGATAAAGTTCGGGGATGTTTTAAACCTGTTAATTTAAAAAGCAATGATGTGGCTCAACGTTCAAGGCCACTGGTAACAAAATAAGGTTGACGCAATTATTATGACATTTGATTACGTACGACATCAAACGCCAAAAACGTATTAGTTCGGATACGACTGGTCACAGACAGACGGACGCGCAAACGGACGGTCACGTGGACGGAATGGCAGATCAATTTGATTTGAGTTATAGTGTCTAATTATTGGTGTTTTCACATACTTTTATACAAAGAAGTCCTGACGGTCAGTTTGAAGGTTCTATTGTTGCGATGTGTGTCTCGTACGATCCGATTCTCAACGGTTAAACCCAAGCAAACACGTCGTGGACATTGTCGTTACTTTTTGCAAGGGTATTCGCTCACATGTAGAACGAATATTGAAATTTTAGTAAACTACAACTCTCCTTAAAGTAAATACAACTAGTGCAAACAAGAAAACGTCATTTCACGTCATTTTGAGGTGTAGGCGGTGTATGAATTATTTGTGCTGTACAGAGTAACAACATAGGGTACTTACTAAATCGTTTTGATTAGCTTAAATCATTTCGGTATTTCGCAACTGTCGATTGAACACCTAACCCTTAATTTCAAGAACTTTATACACGTGACATTTGACCTTTAATATTTCATAATCGACCGTACGAATGTTTGACGACCTAATTTATCTCAAAGTACTGGTTCAGCCCTTTCCAATGATATATAGGTGACATTAAAGTCATTTTTACCGGCCATACCGCTGCACTATGAAAAAGTCGTGTTCCTTTTGTGAAGTTATATCATTTAAGTAGACCTTCGCTTAATTTTCGCCGGAAAACCGGTTGTTTTTTATATATAAAACATTTAACGGATGTTAAAAGGATACTTAAATAAAAAGAGGTGGTTAAGTGAAGACAAGGTCTCAATTTTCTGGTAAGTGATAATATCACATTATGTGACAGGAAAAAATACCATCGACAATGTATTATATCAGAATAAAAATTATTTCAAAATAAGATACAAAGGGGTAAACTAAATCGACGGGAGCCTTGACAACTTCTACATATTGCGATTCCACATAAACCGAGACAAAATACAGCAGAGTTTAAACATGTTATGTATTTACGGGCATATTTTATTTGGTCGGTACTAATTTACTGTCAAAGAATCTCGTCTGGCATAATAGTTTATTTGAAGTTGCATATATTTTCTACCTGACAACTTCACCTTCAGTTATAGTAAAGGTTATATGCAGACTTTATTTTGGAAAGAGGCAAGATACAAAAATACCGAAGTTGCATAATTAACAATACACGAATGAAGCCTCGGTATATTTACGGGTTAGAATATTTGACTAAAACAGTAAATGTCTGTAAAACGCAAGGTATTTTTTTTTCATTCAAG
The DNA here is from genome assembly GCA_002080025.1 of Modiolus philippinarum. Taxonomy (NCBI): domain Eukaryota; kingdom Metazoa; phylum Mollusca; class Bivalvia; order Mytilida; family Modiolidae; genus Modiolus; species Modiolus philippinarum. The sequence goes on along the minus strand of MJUU01055152.1, from coordinate 86,210 downwards.
ACAAGTATGACTATTGGGCTGACCTTCGAGGACCTCTGGTCCATCAGAAGTGGTATCGGCACATTGGTTTCAAAATACACAAAATACCCAAGCTGCATAATAAACAGTAAATTTTCTTATGTTGTACACGTGTTTCATGGAGTAACCTCTCGTCAGCAGCACTAGAATCAAATGATATGAAAAACCACACCGAGTGCAGTACACGGAATGAAGCCAAAATATTTTTAAGGGGTTAGAATTTTGATAAAAAAAGGTTTTTATTTATGAATATTGGTGTTAGAATTTGTCGACGTTTCTATCGTAGATAGATATAGAATGTCGATGTCGCATATGAAAACGGGCATTTTCAGCTACAGTACACACCGGGTGTTTCAGTTACAAAACACCCTGGTCTGACATTAGTGAAAACACGGACAATTGCTGGTGCCAATATATTTCTGTGTAATTAACAACCGGAAATTTTGCTGGTATTGTCACCAACATTTGCTGGAATGTGTCAGACCTGAGTGTTTTGTAATTGAAACACTTTTTTTGTCAACACAGGCAAGCTCAGTTTGAAGGCATGAAGGAAAAATACTTACTGAATGAAAAATGTCATTTATTATAAATTTAAATGACAAAGAATTATACAATAAAGACATAAAGTCATCATTAATAAACATGATTAATGACAGTGACAATTAAACATTAGACAGTGACAATTAAACATAAAGTATTATTATTAAATTTACAATTGCATAAGAAATAAAATCATCATTAATAAAGATGACTAGAAAAAGTGACAATTTAACATAAAGTATTTACAATTGCATAATACATGTATAATATAAATGATGACTGACAAAATGTCCCTCAAAGATGGTGTAAAATCCTTTAAAACGCCAAACACGAAAACTAATTGAAGTTTAAACAAACAAAAAATGGGAGGGAGGGTGAGCTTTAGAATATTGATATTTGACTCCAATTCACAATTTGGCCATGAGCTTTAATTACCCAAAATGCAATTCTTCGAAATTATATCAGTTTCAAACTCTGTAAATTCCATCATAAACACTGATAAAGGCAATCAAAGTTATTTACTGACACTTAGGAAAAATAAACCATTAACAAGCTACCCCTCTCTATAAACATAATTTCCTACTTGCCAAAAATGCATTTACTAACCGTAAATTGTATTTTTGTGTACTGTAGATTTGCGTCTTCCCGGATTTGACATTACCGACCCTGGTTTGACCCCCTACAATGTGACGCGTGCTGTATACAGAGCAGGATATGCTTACCTCTCCGGTGCACCTATTTTTTAGAGTTGACACTGTTAGTGCCTTAGTATTTCCTGTTGTATTTGTAGTGTTGGTGTGTTTTGTGAGTATGTGGTGTCTTTGGTCTTCCGTCCTCTGGTGTTCTTGCTTTTGCCTTGTCTCTTGTCTTTGATTTATGAAATCTTGTGCTTTGTTCCTTCGGTATTCCACTGTCGGTTTCTGATATCAAAAGCAGGTCATTAAGATTTTTAAGTTGATGTATTTCATATACCGGTAATGGTCTACATCTATCTATGTAACCATGCTATTTTAAATAATTTAATTTTAGCCTTTACCACTTGTAAAAAGTTTGGAAAATACGGATTTAGAAGGATAAAATTCTTATAGTATACGATCAAATGTCAGATGAGTAACGTGCCGATTTTTACTTTGTATTTCAGATAAACAAGATGTATTCAGTCGGAATTGGTAAACTTAAGCAAGCGTCTTTGTCCTTTGTAGAAGATATCCTCAAAAACCTTTACAATGTTAAAGTTAAAAGCGCGAACCAACCTTTTAAAGCTGAAAAAGAGCTTCCTCTTAGGATTGTTGTAGATTTACAACTGGTTAGGGAATCCATCAAAAGCAAATTGAAAAGCATTTTCGAAGAAAATAGCGATTGGAAGGAAAAATTTACAAGAGGTTTGAAAAACATTTACGATGGTAAAGAAGTAAGAGGGATTTTAAATGAGTTGCAGATCATAGGAAATCTTGCGTCTGGTTTACTGAAAGAATGGCATGTGGAAAATGAACTTTTTGTCGGCATGATCCCCAACTACTCTGGTAATGGTATATTCTTTCAAGCGATAATTAAAGATGAAGCGAACAAAATAAATATCCAGTGGGACGGCAACCAGTTGTCACAAAACTTTCTATCAGCGGCTTCACAACTGGCAGAGAATCTCCGTAATCAGAAAAGGCAACCTTCACCAGTGGAATATCTAGTTTTCCAGTTAGCATACCTTGATATTGCTAATGGACGCCGGGAAAGGGATACTACAGCTCTTGGACTCGGTACACCAGGATTCCGTCCACATTCTCAAACATATATGTGCCTCGTTGACCCGGGAGAAGGACATGTATTTGGTACATCACGATTTAATGAATGGATGAAAGGAACAATAGTTCATATGGAACATTTAGAACGACCAATCCATATAAAGAATAAAATCGAGGCATATCGCGCACCATCGATTTTCGATTTTACTCAAGTACGCTTGCATGTGGGACAAAGAGCGCCAACAACATGTTCTACGGGAAGATGCTTGAAGGACTCTGGAGATTTTGAAGCCGATTTTGTCAAACTAATACATATAACATCAGCGGCTGTTAATACTGCATTTTTCCATGGGGCAGCGGAATGTAAATTTTCTATGGAAGGTTTATCAACATCACAAGCTGTGAGGTACATGCATGCTGTGCGTGGCCAGGTTCAGAAAAACAAAAGGCAAGCCTTATCTGCTGCTTGGAATATAAATCAGGCAATTGTGGATGATTATGATAAAGCAGTACCAATAACACTAAAAGAGAGAATGGAAATAGCAATGAGAGCCCTGGAGATCACTTCATTAGGTGGGTTCGATAAGATTGCTTGGGACGGTTCTGGAGCTACTTATCCATCTAAATGCATAATGGGTCAACTTAACCACCAGGAAGCATTGACACTTGTTCATGAAGCCCATGCACGTGGCCTTGTCACATTCTATTCAGCAGGTTTCAAATTTGATGACATCAAGAATGCTGTATTTGCAGGTGTTGACGGAATCGGTATTGGAGGAGCACAAGTATTGAGATTTATGGATCGTGATACGGGTATGCATGGTCCTTACATGGAAGAAAATATTCCAAGAATATTGGCCAGCCGAGATGAGGCGGCTAATTCCTTCCAAGGAAAAGGAGTTTATTTGTTGGCTAGACTAAATACAATGTTTTACGAAGGATCAATCACATCGGAACAAAACAATTTACGTACTGAACTCTTTTCTGCTCTTTTGGATATCAACGAGAAGAAGGTAGATGCCATACTGAAACAACTGTCTGATGTTGCTGGCATTGAGGATGAAGGAAATACACCAATTATTGGTCGAGCTAAACGTCTAGTTCAAGCTAAAGCCCCACTTTTAAAGAAATACTTCCAGACAGAAAACGAATGGCAGAAATTTTCAAGTCAATTAAGAGCTAAAGTAAATGACAAAGATTCTGATTCATTATTAGAGGAGTACGACAATGACCTATGGCTCACTGCCCGTAGAAATTATTGGGAAAAGGAGGGCAAAAACATCTCGATTCGAAAAACAACTTTCCAAGTTTATAGCAGACAAGCATATAACTGAGAGATTGCATCATGGTCACAAAGAAATAACACTTGGACAGCTAATAAGATCGTAAAGTACATATTACAATGCATATATGTCTACTTCTGTAATGTTGCTGAATGTTTAGTACAGTTATCTACTTTGATATAACATATACCAACGACAGATATACGGGTAAAATTTATGCACTCTTTTCTTGGAATAAACAGTTTGTATTATGGATACCTACATATACTTTTATTTAGAGTAAATAAAAAAGATACCAAAGTTACTGTGAATTTACATTCTGCATATGGCCATTTCGACAACTTATGTCTCTTCAGTGCAGATTGGAAATCCAGAAACCGAAAGAAATCTGATAGAGAATAAATAATCAAAAGTATCTAAATTGTAAATATTTAAATTAGAACCAAACAATGCGTGGCTCTGTAATTAATACTTATAGGATAGTGAACAAATGTAAAAATATTAATTAATGAAAAACAGCCAATCAAAGATTGGGATCCCCCCGCTACCCCTTTTTGGACCCCACCTCTTATAAAAAAGACAAGTGTTTTTTAAACTAAATTTCTTTCTGTTGAAACAATCATTGTTACTGTAAAACACCAAAAAGATGTGGTTGCTAGGTAGAATTTCAAAAAGTACAGGTTTCTGAGAATTTTAGTAAATTTACCAAAATTAGAATCAAAGATTTTTGCAACCTGACTGTTGAAAATCATCATTTTTACTGTAAGAAATTGAAAAAGATATGGTCTCTAGGTAGAATTCCAAAAAATAGTAGGTCTTTGAGAGTTTCAGGAAATTTACCAAACTTAGAATCAAAGATTTTTGCAATCTGACTATTGAAAATCATCACTGAAACTATTAGGCATCAAAAAGATATGGTTGCTAGGTAAAATTCCAAAAAGTAATTGATCTTTGAGAGTTTCAGGAAAACCAAAATTAGAATCAAACATTTTTGCAATCTGACTATTGAAAATCATTACTTAAACTATAGGGCATCAAAAAAGATATGGTTGCTAGGTAAAATTCTAAAAAGTAATTGGTCTTTGAGAGTTTCAGGAAATTTACCAAAATTAGAATCATATTTTTGAAATCCTAGTGTTCATACTAGCTGATGACATTAAAACATTGCTTAATTATAAAACTTAATGTTGGAATTTCAAAAATTATTAGTCTTTGACATTTTCAGGAAATTTACCAAATTTGGCTCCGTGGTCTAAAATCTAAGAAGTTAGAACGGATTCAAAGAGCAATTCCAATAATTCCTCATGAAAATATAAACCACAAAATCAAAATTATACATAGAGTTCCAGTCGTTCTGATGAGTACTGATTGTTTTACATTTTTGGCCCCTTAAGGGCATGCCCCTAGGGGTCAAACCAAAAGTCCGCTATCATCAGTAAGTGAGATGCATATAATGGAACTTGCATACAAAGTTTCAGCTTCCAAACATGAATACTTAAGAAGATTTCGCTTATTACTGGATATCTCGAAATACAATTTCGCTCATTTTTCCGCCCTGAGGGCAAATTTCAATAAATTCACAGACAACTTTTATAGTGTTACTTATACTCTTATTACACGGTTTCTGTGATTTTTTTTCGTTTTTTTGGACCCCCTAGAGACTATGCCCTGAGGGGTCATACCCAAATTCCGACACCCTCTATGAAGTTGTTACATAATATGTGAGTCGATTCCTGAGTTTCAACTTTCTAGCCCAAATGGTCTTAGAGATTTCTCCAATTATTGGATATCACGAAAATTTGTTTTCGCCCATAATTTGCCCCTAGCGTTTGACCTAAATTCGGAATCCACAGTGCCCTACTTCAGATCATACTCTAGTATGGTGCCAAGTTTTAAATTTGTATCTCTTATAGTTCCAGAGCTATCGGGGAGCATTACAAACGCACGAACGTACATACGGACGGACTGCATTACATAATCAACCCGCTTTCGCTAAGCGGGGGGATAAATATACAAGAGACCAGTTGTTCTTCATCTAGAGGTCATCACACGGTCCTTCAGCAATGAGCTACTGCCTATTAATTCATGCAGCCTTTAGCACGGAGTTGAGCTGAATTCACTCGCTATATGTTGACCAACACTACATCCACATTTCCTCTCTGTTGGTTGACTTTTGTCACACAATGTATAAAAACATCATATCGACTTTATTCAATGTATTTTTTACTGTATACAAGCTTAAACTCCCCCTTCCTAAATATTTTCAATAAGATAAATACCATATTTTTTCTGTTTCGTTTTACTTTTGTAGTTACGGCAGGTTTTCGGTAATCATGAGCTATATATACTGCGGTGATAGTCCTTTGTCTTTTTTTCTACACAGCCACGAAACAGGATATTTTCTTGTTATCTACTTGTTTGAAATAATATACTACAAACAAAATGCTTCCCTACACAAAATAATCTATCTCCGTTTCTAAGAACTTCATGTTTTACCAATTCATCTTGACTTGCACAATTAGAATTTTGATCCTAAAAATATTTCACATGCAGAATTAGTGTGCATTATCACTTATCGACAAGTTTACTTCTGAGACGTCCAGACCGCCTGGGTGATATTATGAGCTCTGTCGATGACCTGTTGACAGATATTTCACCAAGAGCGTTAATTGTCGACTGTATATTTTCGATAGTTGTAGAAGGAAGAAATGTTAGATTTAAACCTATGAAGCTTTCAGTTGAATTCCTGTTAAACGTTTCTAACTCGGAAACAAGTTTCTCCAGTTCTTTTGACATCACAAATGTATGAACATCCGAACCAAACTCCTTGATGGTTTTAATGTCGTTCTGCCATGTTTTAGTTGTTTGTATTCGTCTCTCCAGATCTTTTGTTTGTATTTCAAGTTTCTGGATACACTCAGTGTGTGCCTGAATCAATTTGTCTGTCATTTTTGTCTCTAAGGCGTCAAAATACGCATTAATTTTGTGTCGTAGCTGATTCAAGTTTGATATTATGCCATCTTTTTGGGCATGTATCATACTTATATTTTCTTTTTTATGATTTTCGAGTTCTACCAAGGTTTGTAATGCCTCTTTCATCCTAGATCCCAGATCGTCAACTATTCCATTCTTTTTGTATCCATTTGACGCCTCTTCTAATGTGATGACATTGTTACATTCTTTCTGATGCAAGGTAACACAGTTAGGACAGAATAGTTTGTCGTGATTCCCACAATAGAATGTTAGTTTACTTCCTGAATGATCCACACAAGTTTGAGTAAAATTCTGTAGGAATTCGCTCGTATGTTTCAGTTTTTGTTGTGAAACAGTTTTGTGGGAGGCACTTGTTTTAGACTTTCTGTGATGTTTATTGCAATCTTCACACAAAGCTTCGGCGCAGTCAATACACCAAGAGAATACTGATTCATTAACGCCATCTCTTTTACAAGGTCCACAATATTCCGAATTTGATTTATTTTCCACCTTCTCCATAACATTAAAAAAAACTAGTTGTTTTCGGAACGGTGATCCTGTTCTTAACTAATGTAATGAGATATTTGAATGTACTTATGGGTAAAATAATCTTTCTCTATTACTATACTGCGTGAAATTTAAACAAAATACCATTGTTATTATAAAAACCTATATTTTGTACTAATGCTTTCATTGTAATATAAACACCTTGAATGATTTTCACTAATTTTTTAATAAAAGCTGCTCCGATGCATTTCTTCAATAAGTACCAAAAAGCACGTAAATTCACATAAAGAATTCAGTTACGCCATACACTTCCAGTAAATAAATATCAGAAAATATGTATTTTTTCACTATTATTTAAAAGATTAAAGGGTATTGACAAATATCAACTATTGTATCATTTAAAACAACGACAGTAGAATACCGAAGGAACAAAGCACAAGATTTCATATAAAAGTCAAGAGACAAGGTAAAATCAAGAAAACTGGAAGACGGAGGACCAAAGACGCCACACCCTCATCAAACACAGAAACACTACCAATGCAACACTCAAAACTAGAGCACTAACAGTGTGAGCTCTAAAAAAAGCCAGAGTGACATCACTATTAGTACAAAATATTACATTTCCTGTGGAAAGGTTATTATTTTTATTTGTTGCATTAATATCTAAATATTCTTTATCGTCCTTAAGATTCTGGTATTTCCATGAGAGCATTCTTTTTATTACGATCATTTCTTGATTGAAATGATCATGATCTTGATAATTTTAAATGATGATCATCTATGGAACGCCAAAACTGTCTTATTATGTTCACTTTCTATTATATTATGTGCGTTTAAATTTATATGATGTGCATTTACCATTATATGATGTACAATCAACATTATATGATGTGCATTTACCATTATATGATGTGCAGTCACCATTATATGATGTGCAATCAACATTATATGATGTGCAATCAACATTATATTATGTGCATTTGTAATTATATGATGTGCATTTAACATTATATGATGTGCATTTAACATTATATGGTGTGCATTCTACTTTATATCATGTCCAACCAACATTATATTATGTGCATTTAACGATATATGATGTCTATTTAACATTATAAGATGTGCATTCGACATTGACATTATATTATGTGCAACTTACATTATATCATGTGAAAACAATATTATATGATGTGAACTTAACTTTATATGATGTGCAACCGACATTATATGATGTGCAACGACCATTTTACGATGTGCATTTTACATTATATGATGTGCATTCAACATTATATGATGTGCAACCATCATTATGTGATGTGCAATCATCATTATATGATGTGCATTGTACATTATATCATGTGCTTTCAACATTGTATGATGTCGTTTTAACATTATATGATGTGCATTCGACATTATATGATATCGATTCAACATTATATGATGTCAGTTTTACATTATATGATGTGCATTCACCATTATATGATGTCGATTCAACATTATATGATGTGGTATTTTAACACTTCATTATTTATGATATCAATAATTTTGTTTGTCGTCATTTTGTGAACTTTTATCATTTTTATTCTATTAATGATGAATAACTTGTGTCCTATCCCTTTTGCTTTCAAAAAAGTGTAAGATAAAAAAATACACCTTTAAACCACAAACCGATAATTTGTTTCGGCAAATTTGACGATGACTACTTGTATAATTAAAAGTCATTCATTTGATCATTTTTTGTCTGTTTATTTGTTTACTTTAACTTTTTATTTTTGTTTGTGTCTCAAAGTGTACAACCCAGCCCAAAAATATTTTTGCATTTCTTGTAGTGTTTTCGTAAAATATATATTATAGGAATAACAGGGCCTCTGGCTTTAACCCTTTTGGAACAAGGGACTCCAGGCTCCAACATAAGGTCTCCGAGCTCCAACACACGGGCTCCGCGTGCCAACACTATGGATGCGGGCTCCAACACTAGAACCTCGGATTCCAATCGCAGGGCTCCAGGCTGCACTGGGCTCCAGATTCTCGGAGAGCTTTGGAGCCCGTGATAATACCCAGTCTATTGTTTTTACAAAACATGCCGAGCTTTACAATTCGCTTTCGCATCAAAGGAGCATGTTATCGATACTTTCATGGGTGATTTGATAAGACAAACGCTAAAAATTATTTCTCAGAACATTTTGAATATTACCCTAAAATGGGGTAAAATCATGCACGGGCTCCACAGCACACAGATTTCTTGGATTTCAAGTATGTGGAGCCCGGAGCCCATTGAGTGGAGCCCAGTGTCCTTGTGTTGGAGCACGGAGCCCGTTGAGTGCAGCCCGTAGCCCAGTGAGTGGAGCCCGATATCCTTATGTTGGAGCCCGAAGCAACCAGTGTTGGAGCCCTCGGTTCTTGTGTTTGAACCATAGTTTTGGGGCCCTGAGTCCCATATTTAAAAGATTGGAGCCCGAAGTCCAGAGTCTGTGATATTACCAAATTAAAAGCTTGGTAACTATTGTGTGTCTCAGTGCGGTTTGCGGGTCGACTTTGAAGTGAGCGAGGAGCATGCAGATTTGATTTTTAAGATGAGCAGGGAAACCAGGGTCGTCGAAAATAAAAATGCATGGGAAAACAGGAACTGGTGTCGGGAATCGTTTAAAATTTAGGTCGAGAACCGGGAAAAGGTTCTTTTCAATAGTGTTTGACTATATTGACGGGATTTCGAGAACGGAACTCAACAAAGAATGCCATTTTAACACTGTCGGCCAAGTGCGAGATCATTATTATAGTCTAGCAATATATGCGATTGCTGAAAAAAGTCATTATTACTGTAATAGACATTATTGATGATTTTATTACAGTAATAATTTCTTTATCGGCATCGCATCTATTACTTAGACTTTTATAATGATCTCATCGATTCGCACTTGGCTTATAGTGTTTTAATATGGAGGACTTATTGCAAAATAAATAAGCAAAAAAAAAAAATAAATAAATTATTCATAAATAGATAAATAAATACAGAAAAGGGACATAAAGGAACTAAGTAAGAAAGAGAAAATACACTTTACTTCCAGAAAGCTATTTTGACTTTAAAAATTGCTGATACAACTAAATATCCTTTCGGTATAGTTGGCCACGATTAAAAGATAAAAAACACAAAATGTACAAATTAAAAAAACACATAAAAATGACAAAAATAGAAAGAGAGGGAGGGAAGACTGCCCTATCTTTCTATTTTTGTCATTTTTATGTGTTTTTTAATTTGTACATTTTGTGTTTTTTATCTTTTAATCGTGGCCAACTATACCATTTTATTTTGTTTCATAGTTAATTTGTGGCCATCGCACAACATATTTATATTTTTATAAATATCTTTTCGAAACGTTTGGTAGTCCTTAAAAAGGCTTTTGCTTGCATATGTAAGAGATAAGCTCTTTACTTCACTTCTTCTTTGGTGTCTTGACTTTCTTTTGTATAGTAGTTTTTGTCTTTTTATAAATTTAGGCCCACTTCCAGCTGGCTTTGTTGTAGGTTTCTTAGCTGCTGGTTTTTTGGAGGTTGGTTTCTTTGCTTTTGATTCAATGGATTTCTTTTCTCAGTCTTTGTTTGTTGCTGTCTTTTTTGGGCATAATTGCTTTCTTTGGTTTTAAAGAACTTCTTAGGCTTAACACTCTTATCCTTGGCTAGTCAATCTACTTCTCACATGCCGAGCTTTACACTCCGTTTAAGCATCAAAGGAACATATTATCGATACTTTCATGGGTGTTTTGATAAGACAATATCAAAATCGCGTGAAGGACAATCGCCATAGACACGAAATCTCTAAATTTAATGATAAATTTTCCAGCTTGGCCATACAGTTTCAAATACCAGTTGAAAGGAAAGTTATAAATCACCGAAATCGAACCTTTTGAATGAGAAAAGCTCGACATGGTGCATATAATCTAAGACAATAACCATATAATTATTTCATAAAGGGTCTCTTCTTCTCTCAATCACTCGAAAGCGCACTTCGGCCATGGGCTGAAATAGCCCCAGTACGACCCCCCTTTCCACTTACGCACTCTAACCGCTTTTTTCAAATCTGCTTACATCCCCTCTTCAAAATAAAACATGTAACAAGTAACATAACCTGCACACAGTAGCGGAACAGACCCCTTTTGGACCCACCCGAAGAAATGGGCGAGCTTTTGCCTTCACTTCGCGTCTCTCGTCCGTCGGCCGGTGTCTGTCCAGTGCCCGTGGTCAACCATTTCTTTACAAGTAATCCTGAGAACCACTGTATGGATTCAAACCAAACTTGGCATGAATGGTGCCTATGAAGTCTTGGCCAAGTCTTGTTACTTTGGTGTCGATCAGACATGCAACATGGCCGCCGAGCGGCAACACTTCGTTCAGCATTAGACCCTATGGGGAAACACATACAAAGATCATCTTCTAGAGAACTGCTGTATGGATTTTAATCAAACATGGCATAATAAATATGTGTGAGGTGCTCACAAAGTGTTGTTACTTTGGTGCCGATCCGTCATCCAACATGGCCGCCAGTGGGGATACTTAATTTAACATTGGACCCTATGGAAAAATGCATACAAAAATCTTCTTCTGGAGAACTGGTGAATGGATTTAAACCAAACATGGCATGAATGATACTTGTGAGGTGCTGGCCAAGTCTTGTTACTTTGGTGCCGCTCCGTCGTCCAAGATGCCGGCATCGAAACTTAGTTTAACATTGGATCTTTTTGTTTTTGGAAAATGCAGTCAACGATCTTCTTCTAGAGAAATGCTAAATGGATTAAAACCAAAAATGGCACGAATGATGCATGTGAGGTGCTGACTAAGTGTTGTTACTTTCATGTCGATCCGTCATCCAATATTTCCACCAGTTGTGAACTTAATTTTTACATTGTACCCTATGGGAAATGCATACAAAGATTTTCTTCTAGAGAACCGAAAAATAGATTTCAACCAAAGTTGGCATAACTGATGCCTATGAGGTACTGACCAAGTGCTTTTACTTCGACGCTGATCCGTCATCCAACGTGGCCGCCAGCTGTGAATCTAAATTCTAATGCACTTATGTTTGTAACGCTAATTTTGATTGGATGGCTTCACATTTTCAGGGGGTAAAATCTACGATTTACCGTCGGAACCAATAGCAAAGTAATCGCACAGACGCACACCAAACTTCCTGTAATTTTAAAATCGATTTAAAACGTTCTTTTTCCATTTTGCATTAGAATAGAGATAACCAAACTGTATTTTAGGATCTTCAGGGGTAAATCTAAGATTTTACTGTCTCAAACATCCGTTTTCCGGCTCCCCGTGAAAATCTACGATTTACCCCCTCAGATCATAAAATACAGTATGGTTATCTCTTAACTTTAGCGTTTGACCCTAAGGGGAAATGCAAACAAGGATCTTCTACTAGTAAACCGCTGAATGGATTTAATCTATAGATGGCTTAAACGATTCTTGTGAGACGCTGACCAAGTTTGTTAATTTGGTGTCGACCCATCTTCCAATATGGCCACCAAGGGCGAAACTTAGTATAACATTGGACCGTATAAGAAATGCATAAGTAGTATATAAACACGAACAAATGATCTTTGAAGGTGGTAGATCACCGGAAGTGACGTCATGAAGTGAACGCCAAGTGTTCATACTGCGCATGCGCAACAGCAAGTAGTCCCCATTGAAGCCCGGTTCGGCCATTTTGAACGGTAATGACGTCATAGATGAACACCTGATCCAATAGGGCCCTTTTAGACCTTAACACACCACGCATGAGAAGTGGACGTATTTCTCCTATAAGCTGCCTTTTAAATAGGAAATGATGTGATGAATCAACGTGTAACACCATAATGATCTTGTATACCACATGAGTGATCGAAAGTGGGTATGTCCCCCTTAGGAGACGGGAAAGCGCGTATTTCCCTAATCAGACCAACTCGGACTAGGTCGTTCGGCAGTTATTATTTTATGGTATTTCTGAAGTTGTCTTCTCTCAGGTCCGCGTTTAGTAAAGGGGATAAGTTCCCGCAGTTTTTGTTCATTTCGTATGTGGGTGTCTTCTATTACTTCCGCGTTCATAGCAGCCATTTTTTTCGAAGTGAAGGGAGATAATTCTTGCTAGTATTTAGTCCGCGCTTTTTGAGTTGCTAGGTGTCTTATATCGTGTCCGCGTCCAAGAGTGGAGATAACGCTCTTGATTTACTAATACTATTTACGATTTTGTGTATATTTTTACGGCTCACACCACTTACAAGTGGCTTACAAGTATGGTTTTGGCTGTGATCGTGTGCTCATTTCAATATGATGCTGCTGCCTTTGCTCCATTAGGATGATTGGCGTTGGGTGTGGTAGTGGTACGCTGTGGCTCGGTTGTGGTGGTGGTTAAGATGGGGGTTGTGGTTTAGTGGTCAATAGTGAGCTGACCTAATCCTTAACATACCCGAACCCTTGACATAACTAACTCTAACACTTACCCCTAACCCTAACCCAGACTTACTCCACCCATACTAAACCCCTGACCTTTCCATATTTGTATTAATCGGTGATTTGCCTCCAACATTACATAAATTCATTATTTGTTTTGAGCGATACCGTGTATTTATCTAATGTTGGAGACAGGACATTGATTACTACAACTATGGTTAGGCTAGGGTTTGAGAATGCATGGGATGATTTAGGGTTAGGGGTTAGTGTAGTAATAAGGGTAAGGGTTAAAATTAGGGTATGTTAAAGGTTAGGTCAGCTAACTATCGACGACTTAACCACCACCAACACCTAATAAATGAAATGAGCACGCAAGTACAGTCGTAAGTAACTCGGGAGTCGTGTGAGCGATTTAAAGATAATCTAAATACCGTTAAGGTTTAAGATATAATAAGACATTTCAATAAAGAAACATAATTTTAATAAACTTTTTCTGCAGCTAAAATGGACTGAATGTGTACAGAATACTGACCAATGAGAATGCTGGAAAAGCAACCAATCAGAAACCATTTTACAAAATTACCCGACCAATAAGGGAAATTAAGACAACATAAGAGAACGATGAAAGACACACAAAGGAAGCTTTGCATCAGTCATATAATCAAGAGAAAGACCGATATAGTAGTAAAGAAAGCTATGGAGAAAGCTAATCTAACCACGTACACTAGGATGAGACAACCAACTAAAAAGGATACTGGCACTCAAACTCCCTTGAAGGTAGCGTTAAGTGGAGGACGATCATGATGTAGAGTTTACAGAATGGAATGGAACGAAGAGTGGACTTGAGGTTTTGAGAAACGGACGATGTTCCTACCAAGCGGGTATCAGCTTCTTTTTGCCCCAGTGGAAAATCATGTGTGATGTTACAGATACAGTAGACGACTTGATTCAAAGAGTGAAAAAATAGAGAACCTGTGGACTGGTCATGCCATTTGGGAGAAGATATTTACGTCATTATCAAAGCACCTCAGTCAACAATTTGAGTAAAAAAGTTTTTTTTTCCAATGGAGAATGGACATTGTTTCCTACAAAGTCAGGTGTGACCCTTAACATCATATGAAAGAACCTAACTGAAGAAGATTATATCAGGTACTAAAGACACAGAACCAGACCTAAATTAAAGGACATAAAATAACCTGCAGACCTAGATATAAAGAGGGTGGACATACGTGTGACGGAAACCAGCACTGGAGACAGAAACTAAAATAGACATTAATGTGAAGACAGAAAATTAGAATGTTACCATGATTTTGTTTAAAGGAAATAAAATATGAAAATGTATCTATAATTCTTTGCGTTTATTATGCCCCAAAAGGATAAAGTGCTTTTTCCCCGATCACCAAATCCCGCACCGTCCAAAACCTACCACAAACATCACTACCTTCCCAATCCCCCCAAATTGCCTATCATCCCATCACCAACCCAACTCCACCAAGGAATGGTGAAATGCACGCGAGCACAATTGTGAGTTACTAGTGAGAAACTCGTTAGTCGAGTGAGCATACTCGTGAGGCTTGTGAGCAGTTGTGAGTAGCATCATAAATCAAGAAAACCCAATACTGAAATAGCTCATCAACACATTTGTCGGCCCAACATCCATTAGAACAAGCTTAACCACCACTCAAACGCCAAACATCCTAATGAAGCACAGGCAGCAGCATCATATTGAAATGAGCACACGAGCACAGCCAAAACCATATTTGTATTTGTAAGCCACTTGTAAGTCATGTGAGCATCCTCGTAAAAATAAACACAAAATCGTAACTTGAAACTTTGAAACTTGAAGCTTTTTATTTCACTAAAGGCCCAACATGAGGCATAATAGTACAACATTACACATGTAAAATATGGAACAAACCTATATACATATAAGAATTAGTATATGCAGAAGGAAGTAGATAATGCAAATTACTAGTTATTAAATAGAGATATAACAATTTTACAAAATTTTGCCAATCCAATAAGTACATATTTATCTTGACTATTCATTATCTCAGAAACACTAACAATGTTTCTGTTATTATATATATGAACTGGTATAAATTTATATCTTTCAGAGCAGAAATAAGTACAGTTTAACAAATAGTGAAACTCATCACCTATTTCTTCATTTTTACATAAATCACAAATTCGTTCAGATCTATCTATACTAAAAAAACTAACAGGATCAATTGGCAATTTATGACTACCACATCTAAACTTGATAAGACTATATAATAAATCTGGTGGAAGAACAGAGAAATATTTCTCAAACCCAAATTCAGATTTATAAATTCTATAATTAATATACTTAGGTGAATTAAATATTTGTGTTTTACAATTTTCGACAGATTAATATTAGCTAATACAGTTTGATCATTCCAACATTGCTAATAACCACATTCAAGCAAATTATTTCTTATACATGACAACCATTTAGAATGATACATATCACCTGCATCAAGCCTATATAATATATCATACAAAGTGCGAGAAATTTTCTCTTTTTTACCATTTATTATTCATCGCCAAAAACCAACCATTCTGGCTTGTATACATACTGACATAGAAATTCTACCAAGTTCTCCATAAACAATACAATTTGGAGTACATTTTTTAACTTTCAATATATACTTACAAAATTCTAAATGTAAAGACTCAATAATTTCATTATTTTCATAACCCAAACTTCTCCACCATATAATAATACAGGTGCTACCATTGTGTCAAAAAATTGTAATAAAATATCTATTTGCTTTACACAATACATAGAACATTGCTTTCCTAGCTTGTTGAACAAGTCTAGATTTATTTTGGTAAAAAGAACCCTTTCTAGAGAAAATAGTACCTAAATATTGAAAATCTTCAACTACAACAAATTTGTTCATTATTAAAAAAAAAATGAATATTCCCACATTGCCTATTTTTAGAGAATATTACAATATTGGTCTTAGCAACATTAATTTTGAGTTTCCATGTTTCACAATATAAATACATAGCATTTAATGCAGACTGCAGTTCAGCAGCAGACTCAGCAAAAACGACTGTGTCGTCAGCATATAATAACAAATATAATTTGAAATAAACTTCAACATCATCATTATCAAACAATAAATGAGAAATGTTACATACATCAGCAAGACCATTATATGGATGTGACAGAAATTCTGTAAGATCATTAAGAAAATTGAAAACAGCAGAGGAGAAAGATTTCTCACAGTCTTATCCCCCCATTAGAAGCAAAATATTCTGAAAAATTAGTACCATTTCTTACACATGACTTTGCATTTTCATACAAATTCTGTATTACTTTAAGAATTTTGCCATCAATACTATTTCGTAACAATTTTTGCCATAGTAACACTCTTTTTACATAGTCAAATGCTTTACGATAGTCTATAAAAGCACAATACAATTTTCTTCTTTTAAATAAGTATAAATCAATGAGACATTTCAAATTAAAAATGTGATGAACAGAACCATAACCTTTTCTAAATCAAGCTTGTTCTTCACACAACAAGCCTAAACATTCAAGATAATTGAATAATCTGTTGTTTAAAATACAAGTAAATAATTTGCCAAAACAACCCAAAATTGTTATACCTCTATAATTATCTGTATTTGCAGGATCTCCCTTATTTTTATATATAGGACAAATATAACCTTTGGACTAGCTATTAGGTACAATACCACTTTCAAATACAATATTAAATATACGAACATATATATACAGGAATTAGTTCATCGGCAGCATGCTTCAAAAATTCATTAACTATCATAAATAGCATTCGTAAATCAAGAGTTATCCCCCCCCCCTTTCGGACGCGGACACTATAAGACACCTAGCAACTTAAAATTTGCCTAGCAACTCAAAAAGCGTGGAATAAATACTAGCAAGAATTGTCTCCCTTCCCTTCGAAAAACAAAATGGCTGCTATGAATGCGGAAGTAATAGAACACACCCACATACGAAATGAACAAAAACTGTGGGAACTTATCTCCCTTTACTAAACGCGGACCTGAGAGAAGACAACTTCAGAAATACCATAAAATGACAACTGCCGAACGACCTAGTCCGAGTTGGTCTGATTAGGGAAATACGCACTTTCCCGTCTCCGAATGGGGACATACCCACTTTCGATAACTCATGTGGTATACAAGATCACTATGGTGTTACACGCTGATTCATCACATCTTTTCCTATTAAAAAGGCAGCTTATAGGAGAAATACGTCCACTTCTCATGCGTGCTGTGATAAGGTCTAAAAGGGCCCCTATTGGATCAGGTGTTCTTCTATGACGTCATTACCGTTCAAAATGGCTGAACCGGGCTTCAATTAGGACTACTTGCGTTGCGCATGCGCAGTATAAACACTACGTGTTCCGTCACATAGCTTCCGCTTCCGGCAACTTGACATCCGGTGACGTCACTTCCGGTGATCTACCACCATAAAAGATAATTAGTTCGTGTTTATATACTACTTATGCATTTCTTATACGGTCCAATGTTATACTAAGTTTCGCCCTTGGTGGCCATGTTGGAAAATGGGTTGACACCAAATTAACAAACTTGGTCAGCGGCTCACAAGAACCGTTCAAGCCATCGTTAGATTAAATCCATTCAGCGGTTTACTAGTAGAAGATCCTTGTATGCATTTCCCCCTTAGGGTCCAATGCTAAAGTTAAGAGATAACCATACTGTATCTTATGATCTGAAGGGATAAATCGTAGATTTTCACGCGGAGCCGGAAAACGGATGTTTGCGACAGTAAAATATTAGATTTACCCAGGAAGATCCTAAAATATAGTTTGATTATCTCTATTCTAAAGCAAAATGGAAAAGAACGTTTTGAATCGATTTTAAAATTACAGGAAGTTTGGTGTGCGTCTGCGCGATTACGTTGCTATTGGTTCAAACGGTAAACGTAGATTTTACCCCCTAAAAATTTTGAAGCCATTTGTTTTTCAGGGGGGGGGGGCTGGTATTTTTTTAGAAAAAAAATTTCTGGCCCTGACTTTTGCCCAAAAAAATTCTCTGGCCAGCATCTGGGTTGAAAAAAAATAATCTGGCCCTGATCCTGTCCATTAGAAAAAAAAGCCAAAAACAAAATTTTCTAGCATTGTGTATATATAAAAAAAAACTACATTATCATGATTATTGATTGTCTTGTGTAGGGAGGACATGGTTATTTAGCAGGTGGTTAATCAGCCAATAAAATCCATGTTTACATCTGCATAACCGCACAATAGAATTTAGATTCACAGCTGGCGGCCACGTTGGATGACGGATAAGAGTCGAAGTAAAAACACTTGGTCAGTACCTCATAAGCATCAGTTATGCCAACTGTGGTTGAAATCTATTTTTCGGTTCTCTAGAAGAAAATCTTTGTATGCATTTCCCATAGGGTACAATGTAAAAATTAAGTTCACAACTGGTGGTAATGTTGGATGACGGATCGACATGAAAGTAACAACACTTAGTCAGCACCTCACATGCATCATTCGTGCCATTTTTTGTTTTAATCCATTCAACATTTCTCTAGAAGAAAATCGTTGAATGCATTTCCCAAAAAGAGCCAATGTTAAACTAAGTTTCGCTGCTGGCAGCCATGTTGGACGACGGATCGGCACCAAAGTAACAAAATTTGGTCGGTACCTCATGAGCATAATTTATGCCATGTTTGATTAAAATCCATTCAGCGGTTCTATAGAGGATGATCTTTGTACCCTTCTCCCCATAGGGTCTTATATTAAACGAAGCTTTGCCGCTCGGTGGCAATGTCGCATGTAGGATCGGCACCAAAGTAAGAAGACTTGACCAGCACCTCACAAGTATCATTCATGCCATGTTTGGTTTAAATCCATTCACCAGTTATCCAGAAGAAGATTTTTGCAAGCATTTTTCCATAGGGTCCAATGTTAAACTAAGTATCCCCGCTGGCGGCCATTTTGGATGACGGATCGGCACCAAAGTAACAACACTTTGTGAGCACCTCACAAATATTTATTATGCCATGTTTGATTAAAATCTATACAGCAGTGCTCTAGAATACTATCTTTGTATGTGTTTCCCCATAGGGTCTAATGTTATATGAAGTGTTGCCGCTCGGCGGCCATGTTGCATGTCTGATCGACACCAAAGTAACAAGACTTGTCCAACACTTCATAGGCACCATTCATGCCGAGTTTGGTTTGAATCCATTCAGTGGTTCTCAAGATGATCTGTGAAGAAATTGTTTACCACGGGCACTTGACAGACACGACAGACGAGAGATGTAAAGTAATGACAAAAGCTCGCCCATTTCTTCGGATGGGTCCAAAAAGGGGGCCTGTTCTACTAATGCGTGCAGGTTGTGTTAATTGAAACATATTTTATTTTGAAGAGGGGATGTAAGCAGACTTGAAAAAGCGGTTGGGCGAAGTGCGCTCTCGAGTGATTGAGAAAAGAAGAGGCCCTTTATGAAATAATTATATGGTTATTGTCTTAGATTATATGCACCATGTCGAGCTTTTCTCATTCAAAAGGTTCGGTTTTCCAATATTATATTCGGTTATTTATAACTTTCCTTTCAACTGGTAATTGAAACTGGATGGCCAAGCTGGAAAATTTATCATTAAATTAAGAGATGCCGTGTCTATGGCGATTGTCCTTCACGCGAATTTGATATTGTCTTATCAAAACACCCATGAAAGTATCGATAATATGTTCCTTTGATGCTTAAACGGAGTGTAAAGCTCGGCATGTGAGAAGTAAATTATAACTAGCCAAGGATAAGAGTGTTAAGCTTAAGAAGTTCTTTAAAACCAAAAAAAGCAATTATGCCCAAAAAAGACAGCAACAAACAAAGACTGAGAAAAGAAATCCATTGAGCCAAAGGCAAAGATACCAACCTCCAAAAAACCAGCAGCTAAGAAACCTACAACAAAGCCGGAATTGAGGCTAAATTTCATAATAAGACAAAATCTACAAGACAAAAGAAAGTCAAGACACCGAAGAAGAAGTGAAATAAAGAGCTTATCTCTTACCTTGGCAAGCAAAAGCCTTTTTAAGGGCTACCAAACGTTTCGAAAAGATGTTTAGTTGTATCAGCAATTTTAAAAGTCAAAAATAACTTTCTGGAAGTTAAGTGTATTTTCTCTTTCTTACTTATTTCCTTTATGTCCCTTTTCTGTATTTATTTATTTATTTATGAATAATTTATTTATTTATTATTTGTTTTACTTATTTATTTTGCAATGAGTCCTCCATATCAAAACACTATTGGCCAAGTGCGAATCGATGAGATCATTATTATAGTCTAAGCAATAGATGCGATACCGATAAAGAAATTATTACTGCAATAAAATCAATAATATCTATTACAGTAAAAATGATTTTTTTTTCAACAATCCCATATATTGCTGGATTATATGATAATGATCTCGTCGATTCGCACTTGGCCGATAGTGTTAAAATGTTATTCTTTGTTGAGTCCCGTTCTAGAAATCCCGTCAATATATTTTACAAACACTATTGAAAAGAACCCTTTCCCGGTTCTCGACCTAAATTTTAAGCGATTTCCGACACCAGTTCCTGTTTTCCCATGCATTTTTATGTTCGACGACCCCTTCTTCCCCGCTCACCTAAAAAATCAAATCTGCATGCTTCCCGCTCACTTCAAAGCCGACCCGCAAACCGCACTGAGACACACAATAGTTCCCCTTGTGAATACGGCGAGCTTTTAATTTGTAATATCACAGACTCCGGACTTTTTTTAAATATGGAATTCCGGGCTCCAAAACTAGGGATCAAACACAAGAACTGCGGGCTCCAACACTAGGTGCTTCGGGCTCAAACACAAGGATATCGGGCTCCACTCACTGAGCTACGGGTTGCACTCGCTGGGCTACAGGCTGCACTCAACGGGCTCCGTGCTCCAATACAAGGACATGGGGCTCCACGTAATGGGCTCCGGGCTCCACATATTTGAACTCTAAGTACTCTCTGGGCTGTGGAGCGCGTGCGTGATTTTACCCGATTTTAGGGTTATATTCGAAATATCGCTCCTGAGAAATAAGAAGTAGCTATTGTCTTATCAAATTACCCATGAAAGTATCGATAATATGCTCCTTTGAAGCGAAAGCGATTAGTAAAGTTCGGCATGTTTTATAAAAACAATAGACTGGGTATTATTACGGGCTCCAAAGCTCTCTGAGAATCTGGAGCCCAGTCAGTGCAGCCCGGAGCCCTGCAATTGGAACCCTAGGTCCTGGTGTTGGAGCCCGGATCCCTAGTGGTGGTGCGCGGAGCCCGTGTGTTGGAGCCCCGGAGACCTTATTGTTGGAGCCAGGAGTCCCTTGTTCCAAAAGGGTTAAAGCCAGGGCCCTGTTATTCCTATAATATAAATTTTACGAAAACGCTACAAGAAATGCAAAAATATGTTTGGGCTGGGTTGTACACTTTGCAACACAGAAAATTTTTTTAAAAAGTTAAAATAAACGAATAAACAGACAAAAAATGACCAAATGAGCGACTATTTTAATTATACACGTAGTCATCGTCAAATTATCGGTTTGTGGTTTAAAGGTGTTTTTTTTTTTATCTTACACCTTTTTGAAAGCAAAAGGGATAGGACACAAGTTATTCACCATTAAAAAAAGTAAAAATGAGAAAAGTTCACAAAATGACGACAAACAAAATTATTGATATCATAAATATGGGATCAGGATATAACAATAGAAAAGTTAAAAAAAAAAGAACTAGAGGAAATCTGGAAGGGAACAGAAAGAAGAATGTGATAAAATGCATTTTTAGTAGATTTATGAGAAAATATCATGAATTTATTTATACTATTTGTTTCAGGTGTAAGCTCTAAAAGGATAACCCTTTCAAAATTTTTGCTGATTTTTTTTATGATTTTATTTGTGAGATTTTGTACTCAATGGTTTTCACTGGAGAGACGAACGAATACCAGTACTTTATTTTAATATACATGATAAAACGGTATTTCACCAGCATATTTATCAGATTTAGTTCCCGAATCTCTTGGCAATATACATTCACATAACACAAGAAACTCTTCTCTTATTCCTCCCGTAAGGACACGAACAACCATATACAAATTATTTTTTGCCGGCAAGTATTCGTTCATGGAATATTCTACCAGATCGTACTAGGTTTTGCACCTCTGTTAGTTCTTTTAAATCTATTTGAATCCGAATCGTTCTAAAAAAACACCGTATTATTTCATCGGAAGAAGACTCGGTCAAATTTTCCATTCTCGACTTCGAATGCACTGTAGCTTTATTGTATTTGTATATGTTTATAATGAATTATTTAATAAAATATGTTTAAAGTAAACGGTATTTTTTTTCCAAATCAGAATTAATTTCTAGTCCGATTTCAGTGTTAAAACTAGGAGAGTAATCACGTGCTAGTCAGTCATGTGACGTCAAGAATCACAATCATGTTTAAACCTCATCATCATAACGACGTTTGCACATCATATAATGACAACACGACCGGATATAATGAAGTGTTAAAACACCACATCATATAATGTTGAATCGACATCATATAATGGTGAATGCACATCATATAATGTAAAACCGACATCATATAATGTTGAATCGACATCATATAATGATGAATGCACATCATATAATGTCGATTCTAATATGGCTTCCTGTATTAGCTTTGTAAATAGAGTCGTGTTATAATACCAATATAACACTCTTAGCACATGCGCAAAAGATGCATAGTTTCTGTTGCATATTTTGAATCTTTTCCATTTCAACTGTCAAAATCTACCAACAACTAACACATTTTTAATTAAATTTGTTTTCAAAATTCATTATGGAATTTTTTACTTCTTGAAAAGGCAATGTTCGGGACAAACTTTAATATTCTTGCTTGTGACGTCACAAATAAAATCGTAATGTCCGGTTCGTAAGCAGCGTTGGTTGGAAAGTTGGAATGGAGATTAAGAGGACTTGAGGCATTCTCTACAGTTTAAATAGCGATTAAATCAAACAAAAGTAAGTTTTTATTGTACTTGTGGAAAGTTTTTTGTCAGCGAGTTTGTTTATCAAAATCAAAATGTTACGGAACCATTAAATGTCGCTGCTCGCTTCGGATATAAAATGGGTAAAATTTCCATATTAGAATCGAAATAAATCATACCCGCCAAATACTATATTGTCATTATAACATGGGCTTTCGTTGTTTTTGCATATTTTACCCCTCGCTAACGCTCGGGATAAAATATTTGCAAAAACAACTCAAGCCCATGTTATAATGACAATATAGTATGGCGGCCATGTTTTATTTCTTAAATGCACATCATATAATGTTAAAACGACATTATCTAATGATGAATTGACATCATATAATGTTGAAAGCACATAATATACTTTAGAATGCACATCATATAATGATGGTTGCACATCATATTATGTTGAAAGCACATATTATAATGTAGAATGCACATCATATAATGATTGTTACACATCATATAATGTTGAATGCATATCATATAATGTTGAATCCACATCATATAATGTAAAATGCACATCGTATAATGGTCGTTGCACACCATGTAATGTCGGTTGCACATCATATAAAGTTAAGTGCACATCATATAATGTTGTTTCCACATAATATAATGTAAGTTGCACATAATATAATGTCAATGTAACATCTCATAATGTTAAATAGACATCATATATCGTTAAATGCACATCATATAATGTTGGTTGGACATGATATAAAGTTGAATGCACATCATATAATGTTAAATGCACATCATATATATAATGTTAAATGCACATCATATAATTACGAATGCACATCATATAATGTTGATTGCACATCATATAATGTTGATTGTACATTATATAATGGTGATTGCACATCATATAATGGTAAATGCACATCATATAATGTTGATTGCACATCATATAATGATGACTGCACATCATATAATGGTAAATGCACATCATATAATGGTAAACGCACATCAAATAATAGAAAGTGAACATAATAAGACAGTTTTGGCGTTCCATAATCATCAAATAGGACTCTTGATCATTTTTTATCGAAGGTGGTGGTGCAAGATATCCTGAACATAGCAAGATATTTTCTTTTATATAAAATGGGTTAATATGAAAAAGAAAGGAAATGGGGTAAATGTCAAGGAGACAACATCCCATATAATATTCATTTCTATGTTGTACAAACACAATGGGCAGCTGCCTTTTTATAGATTTGATCATAAAAATATTCAAGTCTGATCATGAAAGTGACCATGAGTAAATTGAACATGATCAAGATATCCCATTTTCACGAAAGGTTTTATCCTGTTCATAATTATAAAACGATTATGAACATGATAAGAAAAAAATGCATCCCTTATGTTATTTCTATTTTGTTAAGATATTGCAGTTGCAGTTTTTACAAAATGTACTTTCAGATTTTTCAATTTGTCAAGATAACTCTCAGCTGTTTTGTATTTAGTTATTTGTCTTATTTCCAGTAAACTAGTGAATAGACATAGTTTCATTAAAAGCTTCGTAATTCTTTCCTGTTCTACTGTCTGATCAACGACTGAATGGACATGACATCTCTGCAAGTAAAATTTTCATACCTTGTCTCAGAGTCATATATAAATACATATATAGATGTATCTATATGTCTCTGCTTGTCTTTATAGAACAAGAATGCAATAACACTCAGCTTACACTCAGCTGACAAAATACTTCAAAGCAATGCTCAAATACCATGTTTTAATCAATTATCAACCTATATTAGCTTCGAAGCCTATTCGTCCATTATCTTAAATATTGGCCAGGTGAGCTAATAATGCAGACGACATAATGCAATGAGCGCGGAATTTAAAAAAGAATTGCCATGACGTTGGTTTGACCTGATGCGATCACAGGAACGTGCGTGGTCGAAATTCGAGAAAGTCTTTCTGAAGAATAACATAGAGGCCATGTCTTTTAAATGATTTTTTGTGAATTACCTTTCGTACAGTTAAGTTTTCTTTGATAGTTTTTTTTTTTTTTTTTGGGGGGGGTATAAATATTTTGCATAGGTTTCAACCATGATCTGTACTGTGGGCCCTGCCGAAAGGGGTTGAAACATACTTATCCAATACAGCACTCCAACACAGTGTGCTTCAATTTGCGATGATATATTTGAGGAAGTTAAAATATATCTTTCATTTATGGTTCAATGTTAATCCTCTTATGCTTGCCATATATTTGATTATCTTAAATACAAACCATGATCCTACACACCATCACATGTGGTGGGGTCATTTTTTTTTCTCTAACAAGATAAAGATTTTTGTAATGGACCAGGCTGAGATAACCGGCAAAAGTGAAATAGATGGACAATGGACGACGAGAGCCAAGTTCAGTTGAGGTAAGGTAAAAAGAACTAAAGAATATACTATAAGTGTCCTTTCATTTGGACCATCAAATCAACATTATTTATATTTGAATCTCAAAGTTTTTTATTTATTATTTTTTTTGTATAAATAACCACAGATATAATTATATTTCTAAAATGAATAAGTACCGAAGTACTGTAAATTTCGTTTCTGCAGTTGCCCATTTCGACAACTTATGTCATCCAAGGACGTATATACATCCTTGTGTCATCTGATCAAAACAATAGAATGCATTAAATCGAAAGATGTATATAGCTGAATTAAATGAAAAACCAAAATCGGCTAAGAAGCTTTGTGCAATCGAAAGGTCTCGAAATGCATGTTTCGAAATAAAATCTGTTCTCATGGCCAGCATCGAAGTACTGACTACTTGGTAAGTGAATACTCTCGGTACTAGCAGTCCACCTGTAGAGGCAACAATCCAGTCGTAAAATTTGCTGTGACACATCACCAGTTTAAACTTAAACTACAGGAAATAAATACACTTTTTTCAATTTTATTTAGATAGGATAAAACGTAATACCATTATCGGCGATATCTGGCAGGGAGGTTTAAAAATGATCCGTATCTGTACTTAAAAGTAACTTGGGTATTACGAGTCATTGATAATCAAACGGGTCGCACTTAAATACGCCTGCCGGTTTAAAATACGCCTGCAGAAGAAATATATACGCCTGCAACTATATTATATCATTAAAATGATAGATATTGATATATATGTGTAAAATTAAACATTTAAAAAAAAGGTTTTTGATAAATTTTATGTGCAATTTGTCATTTCGGACTTCAAAGATAGAAGGCGTATGTACATAGCTAAGGCCTGCAGAAGAAATATATACGCCTGCACCTATTATCATTTTCATGATAGATATTGATATATTTGTGTAAAATTAACCATTTTAAAAGGGTTTTTGATAAATTTTATGGGAAATTTGTCATAAATATAGGATATTTCGGATTTCAAAGATAGCAGGCGTGTGTACATAGTTAACGCCTGCAGAAGAAATATATACGCCTGCACCTATTATATATTATTGTCATGCGCCTGCTGTCTCTGAAGTCCGAAATATCCTATATTTATATTTATATTATAGTTGCAAGCGTATACATTTCTTCTGCAAGGCGTATTTTATACCGGCAGGCGTATGCAGGCGTATTTAAGTGCTACCGTAATCAAACTGGTGATTGGCAAAGAATCTTAGAAAAGAACGTGCTTTTAAACTTCAAAAAGAAAAACTCAAAGAAATATCGAACAAATTGTCAAATCCATTTTAGAGAGATGTTTTTTTCTGAGTTTATAGGCCTTCTGTTGGTAACATTTTGATGAGTTGATATCACTCAATATTCTCAATTTTGTACCAATTTTTTAATAATTGTTGCCAAAAACTATATATATATATATATAATGTAAATTTAAAGATTAAACTCCAAATATCATTGGTATTAAACATGTTGTGAAGAAATATCACTCAGCAGAGCTGTATACTGCTGCTAAACATGATAAAATGTTTGTGAAAAATTTTGGACCCACTTCAAGAGATATTTGATAATATTACATATGGTATAAGTTTCTGTTAATCTCATTGGCTAAAACGCTCACGTGATTTTAAGAATATTCAGCATATTTCAGTGTTGCTTCTAATTTCAGGTATATTGACGCCATGATTCTATTTTTGAGTATATTGACGCTATGTTTCTATTTTTAGTTTTATTGACGCTACACATCTGGTTTGACTTTCAGACAATAGTTACTATAGTTTTTCACTAAGAAAGGTCTTATGAAAAAATATTTTAATAAATGTTTGAAAACGCTTTACTAGGAGTTTCCGCCGGGGAAATAAAAAAAGGGGGGTATTAAAATGTTTTTACAGAGCAACCACTGAAATCGATGAAAAACATATTTAACAGTTGTCACATGTTTTTTTTTATTGCACACTTCACGTAAACACGTTAATAAAAAGGCTTACTTGTTTGTTTGATTTTTTTTATTTGCAAATATAAGAGAAAAGTAGTCATTTATTTTTCCTACGAGCACTCATGTAACTCATGTTACCCATTCTAGATGATGGCAGATCCAGACCCGCCTTCAAATAAAGGTTCTATTTCTAATTAAATTCCGAAGTATTGACAAAATTTACCTCCACAAAAATGTCGAGATACCATAAAACTACATATGTAATATAAAAATGATGGACTTTTTACTCTGTCAATATGTTAAATATGGACCTGTTAAGGATATATTGACCTCGGACTTCGTCCTCGGTCAATATAAACCTAACAGGTCCATATATAACATATTGACTTCGTAAAAAGTCCATAATTGATAAATATCTTTTAAATTTATGTTCATTAGCTCATATATTATACATAAACATGTCTTTTCTTCAACAGTATGCAACTATTACAAACATAAGTATGAAAGAGTGACTGATAGTAGTGTGTTTGGTTCTTCTTGTTTTGTGTACATTCTGTTTGTTATACATTATCTCTATTAGTCATTTTTTTATATTCTGCATGTTATATTAACCCCTGCTATGCCCTAGTCAGGTGGCATGGTAAAACAAAATTTTGCTGTAAAATCCTGGCTAGACTGAAAAATAAATAAAAATTTTAAAAAAAACGCTATTAAACTGAATTGACAAAATAGCTGCACATGAGTTGTGACAACCCGTGTATAAGACAGATGGATGAGTGAAAACAGTAATCTGGTAACAAGAATCTTATGATTTGAAAATAATCCAGAAAGAAAAGATTTCAAATGAAAATAAAGAATTGTCCCTGCAAAAGCAAGACCAATATAGAGATATATGTGGTCCTCTTGGAAAGAAGTTGTGTTGATGGTACAGAGGTCAGAGGGGTACTGGACTAATCCAGTCTAGGTACCGTTATTGGCCATTAGTAGAGCAGTTATAGCAATTGATCTAGAAAACAAAAAGGAGGTCATACCCTTAAGTCTCTGGACATGAGATCAAGGAAACAGCAAAGCAAAAACATCATAACATGGAAACCCTCTTCATCAAACTGAGGATTGGTTGACTTTATATTTTCAGATTATATTCATTAAAGCAAAGGTTAGCAAAGTGCAAATGCTCTGTTACAAGTTTTTCCTGTAGCTTAACCTTATCTAAAACAGGTTAACCCTGTGCAGTAGTTATCCGATTTGAAAGCATTCTAAATCATAATCAGGGAACTGCATAGTTCCTTGTTAGAAGCCAATGCAAAAATTCCCAAGCGCTCAAATAAATACATTGCCTTTCTAAGAGACACTAATACATGTGGAAAGTAACAATTGGAAAGACAGTGTAGAGTAGATGACCATTTTTGACGTGCAATCGTGACCTGAAGAACGATTCGAAATTGAAATTATTTTAATTTCGACAGCAAAATAGTTTTACTTTGGAAGATTTACACAAACCTCATAATAAAGGACTACGCTGAGCGCTGCATGATACGACCGCAGCATGTCGACCACTGAAATTTGAACAAGTGTAAACTAAAATTAATGTGGATACAGTAATTTGCTGGGCACAATAAGGACATTAACACATTAATTAACTGGTCACAAACCAGTGAAAATAAAAATTAGCCCTTTTAACCCCTTATTTATAGGATATCCCAAGAGCTAAGCAAAATCTGTAGACTACCAACTAAAAGCTTGCATCAAGAGAACTCCAAGGAAAAAACTCGGATTGAAATCCAATGAAAAATAAAGATTTCACATACTAGTATTTTGAAATAATGCAATCTGGCCCCTTTGATTCCTTATAGCTTGGAAACCGCAAGAGCAACGCAAAATCTATTACCATACTACTGCAAGCTTACAATGAGAATAATCCCATCAACATCTGATGAAAACTAAAGATTTCTAATAATTGCAAATTTGGCCCTTTTAACCCTTATAGCTCGGAAATGATAATAGCTACGCCAAATACGTTTCCATAATGCTGAAAGCTTACAATGAGAGGAATTCATATGAAAAATAAAAAATTTTAGTAATCCGCGTGTTAGCAATTTTGGTCCCGATTGGGCCCCTCATAGCTTGGAAAGGATACAAGTTATACAGAATCTGATGGTGCAAGGCTATGTTAATTTGTCATAAGGAATCCATTGCAAAAAACTGCATCAAAATCGGGCTATTTAATAAAAATTAAAAAGAATAAATTTTTGAAATTCGCCCCTTTTGGTCCCCATTTATCTCATGAACGGTATATGCCATATGAAATCCGTTGGCATACTTCAGATTGGAAATTTTCTTAGGAGTGCACTGAAAGAAACGCCATCAAATTCTGATAAATACTAAACATTCCTACAGTCAAATATGTGAAAACACCCAATTTAACCCTTTTTGGTCCCTAATTCTGAAACGGGTGGGGCCACAAACTAAAGGAAAAAACGGTTCTCAAGAATGTGCCAGGAAACATCGCACTAAAATTTGAAAACAATCCATCTACTAGAACCAAAGTTATGCTGTCCACATACACCAAAATACCTAATCTAACCCCTTTTTGGCCCCCTTTTTTTGCCTCTTCTTCTAAAACGGGCGGGCAGGGAACGCGAAATTAAAACCCAGGCTTAAGCATAGACCAAGAAACATCATATTTAAATTTGAAAATGATCCGTACACTAGAACAAAAGTTATTCTGTCAACAGACACAAACATGAATCCGGGTCCGTTCGCCCACCTACCTGTTCGCCCACTTTCCCGTTCGCCCAGGGTCCGTTCACCCACTTTCACGTTCGCACAGGGCCCGTTCGCCCACCATATTTATCAATATTTGTTGATGGTCTTTTGCATGTATGTTAGCTTTACAGGAAGACTATGCTTAAGGGTCATTGCAAAGGACGGAATTATTTTAAAATTTTTGATTTTCTTTTATTATTTTTTTGCCTTTCGGAGTCTAAAACTGTCCCCTGTATAAGACATGTCTGTGAGAAAAAAGGCATCAAGGAACCTAAGCTGTGAACGCAAGTTTATTTTCATCTTCCAACAACTGTTTTTCCAAAAATATACTCAGCACAATGCACTGCTTTTAATGTTTTGATTTTAATAAATACCAAACAAACATTTGATTATAAATGCCTAGTCGGCAATCAAGAATAATGATTAGTACAAATAATTTGTTTAATAACAGATCGCAAAACAACCATATTACCGGATTAAAGTTATGATAAAATAAATTTTAGAACAATCAAATAATGTTTAATTGAAATTTAAAAAACAAACATCTTAATTATAAAACTTTCAATAATATCAAACAAACACCTGTCAATCAACACTCCGAAGTCAGAAATCATTGCCAATTAATTGTAAAATAAACATTCAAAGGCAACTTATTCACATAAGAGTATCATGTATGTACAATTAACGGGGTGTCGGTATTTCTTGTATCCCGAGCCCGAGCCCGAGACGGTTTTCCCCGAGCTAGGAAACAAAAAACATAATAACTATCTTATTTTACGTTTTTTGTGGCAATTTTTTGTTTCTTTTCAAGTATTTTGATATTTATTTACATTCTAACGGTAATTTGATTTACGATCTGTATTTTATGACAATGAATAGACAAAAAACTATCGCAAACTCGGTATTTCGTGTATCCCGTCTCGGGAAGGGAAGTAACTCTTGTTTAAATTTACCTGGATACTACAAAAAATAAAGCATATCCGAATTTTATGCACTATATCTGAATAATTATTTCATTATTCTAATTCTGAAATGTAGTTTTAGTTTTTTATTCATTTCATTTTAATTCTAAAGGTATTTTTTTATAACCCCTCGAAAAATTATGAAAAGAAAGTATAATTTATGTCACAATCCAAAATCAAGTCTGAAAGATTGCAAATTTCAAATTGGTGAAAATTTCAGAAAATGTTCATTATGGTAAGTGTATCTACTGAGCAAAATTTCTTGTCTATCGGATTAATGGTTATGCTCATGCATCGACACGAAAATAAAGATACACCATTTTAAAAGAATTTTTGTCGAGTATATAATTATGCTTTTGGTTTGATTTACATATTAACACAGTACTTGCTCATGGAAACTGAAATTTTGTTTTAAAATGCTTTTCGCCGGTACAACTGACAAAGATATGCACAAGATGATGGTGTAAACGAAAAAAAAACGACACAAACAATCCGAAATTCAGGTCTGAACGGTTTTGAATTTAAAAAAAAACACATGAGTACATAATTTATATATTCATAAAGTCACTTTGTACATTTGGTCCAACTTAATATAGCAAGGTCTGTGACAGCGGTTGGCTGAATTTATACACTAAATTGATAAAAAAAAAATACCAATAACTCATACAGTAGCTTATTAAACATCTCCCTCTGTTGACTGTTCCCTGTTTTAAACATGGATTTAAAAGACGTTTAAACAGCCAAACAACCAAAGATGCGCAGAAATAACATTTACTGTAATTTGTTGTGTATTTGAGTTTATATTGACCATGATTTTGTGTTTTGTTATTTAGTTGTATTTGAGTCGCATGTTCACAATCTTTCTCGAATAGAAATGTGCTATTAAGGAAGACTAGCTGATAGTGCTATTTGCACCACAACATTCAGACACATGGGGCGTCTAAATGGCGGATTATACATGGTGGCCCACATGTGCGTTGCTTCTGATTCAGTTGCCAAGCCACTGGGTTCAAAAGGGTTCGAAAAAAAAGAAATAAGAAGAGGTCCATGATGCCACACGAATTTTAAAATTTATGAGTTTTCGAAATTCAAATTATCAGAGAGCTAGATAGTATTTCTTGTCTAGAGAAAAAATTTTAATTTTTTGCATAGTAAAAGTTTGTTATTTTCATTAAGCATATTTAATTTTCGTTCGAACATAGAACTGTAATAGTCTGAAAAACTAATTATTTATTTTTGGTTTTATTTTTCTGACATCTGCTGCATTTGAAACGGTTCCGGTTTCTATTTCATTTATTAAATTCCTGGAGAAATGTCTTGAGCATATGTATACCTGGAATATATATTTTTAGATTTGGGTAATTTTGTAAGATTAAAAGCTTCTTTAAGGAGAGGGTTTTTGTCTTTGGAATTAAGTCTTTCCAAATAGGCTATGGTCTGTTGGAAGATATATTTTTCTAAAGGGGGTTGACCTAATTCTGCCCTTACGGCTATGTTGGACGAAATTATTGACCTCTTCTTGTTCATACAATAAATTTGCCGAAGTTTAGATGAACCTTTTCAGTACAAGATTTATCAATGAAATAAAAGTTGTCAACACCTTTATTACTTTTTTCTTCTCTTCTTTTGGCATCTATATTATTAAAAAAAAACCATGAATACATGTATGAAAATTAAAATAAATATAGCTGATATTTTTTCTTCGCAAACTGCCTTGAAAAAAAAAATGTCACATTTATTCATCTATTTAAACAAGGACTTATAATGCGTCATTCTACGTCCTTGATTTAAATGACACAAACATCCTCAATTGGTGCACTCAATTTTATTCAAATGCCTTACATAGACTTTTTACGAACCCAACAAGAGTGAGGATGGTAATGTCTTGGTAAACGTGAGCCTAGAGGCAAATTTGATATGAAAACCAATAAAAAATTACCACTACTTTATACTATGATATTTATTTGGGCCACCCTTTTGATTTTTTAGCACCGGGTGCATCTAAAGAGTTATTTTTGTCCTACCATGATGTCTAACATATGCTGGGCCATCCAGCTCAAACTGAAAGCTACTTTGGTATTTAGTTGTTATATTAAACAAAGAAAGTATATAAACAGAGACATATAAAACACACGTATTCAAATGTCTCTGATATAAATAAATAATAAAATAAACAAATGAGAAAAATAGAAAATAAAATTAATTAAGTAAAAGAAAAACATACAAACTAACTAAACTAAAATAATTAAATAAAAAAACTAAAATAGACTAAAAACAATGAATAAAGTAGAAAAAGATAACTAAACATACGTTCATATTTGAAAGTGGTCTTCTGTGGGTACTTTACCGGTTCTATCCAGGTAAATTTAAACAAGAGTTACTTCCCTTCCCGAGACGGGATACACGAAATACCGAGTTTGCGATAGTTTTTTGTCTATTTATTGTCACAAAATACAGATCGTAAATCAAGTTATCGTTAGAATGTAAATAAATATCAAAATACTTGAAAAGAAACAAAAAATTTCCGAAAAAAGTGTAAAATAAGATAGTTATTATGTTTTTTGTTCCCAAGCTCGGGGAAAACCGTCTCGGGCTCGGGCTCGGGATACACGAAATACCGACACCCCAATTAACGTGTCATGATAATTGCAAAGTAAACAAACTTGACTATTATATGGGGAGCGAACGGACCCACTTGGGGGGCGAACGGACCCTGAGCGAACGAACCCTGGGCGAAAGTGTATAGTGGGCGAACGGACCCGTTACCACAATGATAGGTAATCAACGATTACAAAGTTGGCCTCGTTATGGCACATTGTCACAACTATCCAATTTTGCCTGGATGCTGACATACTACCAAAGATGCATGAATATGCAAGGTTAGATGATCCTACTATGTACAGTGACTGAAATCTGAACTCGGACATAAACTTGAATGTAGGTCACTCAAGCGGAAAATATAGGTCATAGTGACCTAACTTTGCCTGGATGCTAATCAAACATCAGAGATGCATGCATGTGCAAGTTAGATGATCCTACTATGTACAGTGACTGAGATCTGAACTCGGACGTAAACTTGAATGTAAGTTACTCAAGCGGAAAATATAGGTCATAGTGACCCAATTTTGCTTGGATGCTGACCTAACATCAGAGATGAATGCATATGCAAGGTTAGATGATCCTACCATGTACAGAGACTGAGATCTGAACTCGGACATAAACTTCAATGTAAATTACTCAAGCGGAAAATATAGGTCATAGTGACCCAATTTTGCCTGGATGTTGACCTACCATCAGAGATGCATGCATATGCAAGGTTAGATTATCCCACCTTGTACAGTGACCGAGATCTGAACTCAGACATAAACTTAAAGGTAAGTCACTCAAGCGGAAAATGTAGGTCAAAGTGGCCTAATTTTGCCTGGATGCTGACCTACTATCAGAGATACATGTATGTGCAAGGTTAGATGATCCTACCATGTACAGTGACTTAGATCTGAACTCAGACGTAAACTAAATGTAAGTCACGCAAGCGGAAAATGTAGGTCAAAGTGACCCAATTTTGTCTGGATGCTGACCTACCATCAGAGATGCATGCATATGCACAGTTAGATGATCACACTATGTATAATTACTGAGATATGACCTTTGATGTAAATTTAAATGCAAGCCGCTCAAGTGGAAAATATAGGTCAGAGAGACCTAATTTTCTTGGAGGCTTTGAGATAGCCCAAGATGCACCTGCATGCAAAGTTTGATGACCCTACCCTGCATAGGTATATACCTAAATGCGGACGCAGACGAGGACGCGGACGCCGGGGGTACTCCAATAGTCCTCCTGAACTTCGTTGAGGCGAACTAAAAATACCCAATTTTACCCCTTTTTCTAAAACGGGTGGGGCAAGGAACACAAAATTAGAACCAGGCTTAAGCATGTGCCAACAAACATCATACTAAAATTTGATAACAATCCGTCTGCTGGAACCAAAGTTATGCTGTCCACAGATGGCGATGCCGACGCCTGCTCCATACCATAATACGACCGCAAAATTTTTGCAGTCGTATAAAAAGGGGGAAATTAACTACTGCAAAATAAGCATAAAATGTTGACATTTAGACACTGTTTGATTGCATGACTTTGTAATTCAAATTCTGGTTATGATGCAAAAAGTGAATCCAGAGACATATAATGATATGTCTCTGGGGAAATCTACAAAAAAGAATTATATCTATTCAACAAATGACTGCTTTAGTGCTGTGCAGTTGTAACTAATTCAATCCCTGAACAATTTTTGTTTGTTTTAAATGTATTATGTAGATTTCTACATCAAATAGATAATCATGTGATGATGTCACAGTTAAATTTTGACCAGAGCAGATAAAATGTAAACAAACCAAACCGGTGCTGGACTCTAGATTTTTCATCAAATGTAATGTAATTGTGTATAGCAGCACACATTTACTTTCTGCAAGCATTCAACAAACAAGAGAAACAAGAAACTTCTTCAATCTTTTAATAAAACAATAATTAACAATATAATCACATTACAATATCTGTTAGTATTCGATACAACAGCATATTATCATGGCAATGAATAATGGCAAATATGGCTGATATTGAAGGAGACATATTCTTAAGGATGAGATTCACTGTAGACAGTAAAAATATTGTCACTACAACCAAAAATATATGACAGATCTGTAAAATATAAATATCTAATGAATGAAATTTGTTCCATTTATTGAAATGAGATAATTAATTAATGTAAATAAAGGGCTACGCCGAGCGCAGCATGATACGA
>MJUU01055152.1:13892-28162 GCA_002080025.1 Modiolus philippinarum | reverse complement strand
ATAATAAATACACAGGCAGCAGCCAATGCAATGTTCCGATACAATTCTCTTCTGATCACCTGTAAATAAATCGATATTAGAGACAGGTAATAAATACACAGGCAGCAGCCAATGCAATGTTCCGATACAATTCTCTTCTGATCACCTGTAAATAAATTGATATTAGAGACAGGTAATAAATACACAGGCAGCAGCCAATGCAATGTTCCGATACTATTCTCTTCTGATCACCTGTAAATAAATCAATACTTGAGACAGATAATAAATACACAGGCAGCAGCCAATGCAATGTTCCGATACAATTCTCTTCTGACCGCCTGTAAATAAATCAATACTTGAGACATATAATAAATACACAGGCAGCAGCCAATGCAATGTTCCGATACAATTCTCTTCTGATCACCTGTAAATAAATCGATATTAGAGACATATAATAAATACACAGGCAGCAGCCAATGCAATGTTCTGATACAATTCTCTTCTGATCACCTGTAAATAAATCGATATTAGAGACAGGTAATAAATACACAGGGAGCAGCCAATGCAATGTTCCGATACAATTCTCTTCTGATCACCTGTAAATAAATCGATATTAGAGACAGGTAATAAATACACAGGCAGCAGCCAATGCAATGTTCCGATACAATTCTCTTCTGATCGCCTGTAAATAAATCAATACTTGAGACATATAATAAATACACAGGCAGCAGCCAATGCAATGTTCTGATACAATTCTCTTCTGATCACCAGTAAATAAATCAATATAAGAGACATATAATAGAATAAATATATTCTTATACAACTCTTTTCTTATTAATAATTGAGACAGATAAGGAATACACAGACAGCAGCTACTGCAATGTTAAAAAAAATTCCTTTCTATCACCCATCATATCCAGCTGGTTACCATAGGGTTCAAGATTTAAAAGACTTACTTATTTCCTCTCTGATGTTAAGTTTACTGTATTGTATGGGAAGCAATCAGCACCACTAATAAACCCTACCTTGTTACTCTCAAATGTTAAGTGTATGGGAAGCAATTGATACCAGAAATAAGACCTACCTTGCTACTATCCCATGTTAAGTGAATTGTGCTGAATTGGAAGCAATCAGTGCCAGTAATCTCCCATGTCAAATGTATGGTACACTATAGGAAGCAATCAGTGCCAGTAATTAGGCCTACCTACTCTCTCATGTTAAGTTTATTGTACTATAAATATGAAGCAATCAGTGCCTGTAATCACATCTACTTTGTTACTCTACCATGTTAAGTGTATTGTACTGTATGGGAAGCTTCAGTGCCAGTAATCAGTTCTACCTTGTTTTTCTCCCATGTTAAGTACACTGTAATGTATGGGAAGCAATCCATGCCAGTAATCATACCTGCCTTGTTACTATCCCATGTTAAGTGCATTGTAATGGATGGGAAGCGATCAGTGCCAGTAATCAGACTAACCTTATTACTCTCCCATGTCAAGTGTATGGTACTGTATGGGAAGCAATCAGTGCCAGTAATATCATTGACAAGTGTCTGGATTCCATCTAAGACATTAAATCCTTCTACTGTGTCTGCTACACTTGGATGATAAAAAGATATCTTGGATGCCTGAAATAAAAGTAAACATTTATAACATTAAGCCAGTTAGAATCTTCATCTTAACAAATCATGGAGTTCCTTTCTGGAAAGAGTTTTAGAGAGGGTTCAAAGCAATAAATATTTAACATAGTAAAACATTCATGTAGTATGACATGCTACATTACTTAAATAGCTTCTTAAATTGTTTTGGTAGAGTATATTAATGCAGTAAATAAATTTCATGACCGTTTGAAGTAAAACTTGAAAACATGAAATAAACCTTACATCTTGTTTCTGAAACTTTAATTGGATACATTTTGTTGTTCATGTTGATAACATGCTAATGCCATATATACAGAAAATCTTGGTTATAATGCCACTTATTTCTTTGAAGATAATGCTTATTCCAAAATGATTACTTTGTCTCTTGAACATCGTGAACTTATCAGGAATGGGGAAACTGCCTGTTATTGAAGGCATAGTGTTGACTTTCAGATAAAGACCAACAATAAAAGCAGTGAGCTATTGCCTTGTTTAACAGTTACTGGCTAGGATTTGGCTAATGTAAATTAAAATTAATATTTCTTAATCAGACAACTTACTGATATAAAAAAAACATGCTTCCGACCTGCCGTTGGGTGTGGGGTTTCCTTATCGTTCATTGAAGATCTTATGGTGACTTTGAGATGTTATAACTCCCCTTTGGGTCGTTGTCTCTTTGACACATTCCCTATTTCCCTTCTTTTTTCTATTATATTTTTAATATTGTTAAAACGCTATTGAAAATATTGCTAAGTTTACCTTTGAAGTTGACCTATGAAAGATATAAAGATTTTTCTGCATAATTTTCCTTTTCTGAATTACTGCAAAAGTGTATGAAATAATACAGTTGATTCATTTAAACAAGATAAACTTGGACTGTACCTCTTATAACCTCATCAAACTAAACAAAAAATAATGGCAATTCAACACACAAAATATTTGAAAACTACTTACATCTAAAGATAATGAAGTTGAATTCAGAAACACAAGATTCCTGGAAAACCGCTTTCCTGAATTTTCTGTGGTAACAAACTGGTGTAACAGATCATAAAACTTGGTGGAATCTTGTGGATACTTTGAAGCTAAAAAATACAGCAACACAAAGAATTACGTTTCTGAGGCAATCATATGATAGCACATACAGAAGGACAAATAAGAGTAACACAAGTTGATTTTTGGTCATTTCTATATATTTTAAAACAATGTCTTCCTGAGTATGGGTAAGGTTGGTAAAAAACATAATATTAAAAAAAAAATAAGCCACTAATCCTTCATTTTAAAAAGTAACATTACAAATTGTTATTGTCAAGGCCATTATTAGAGAAACATTAAAAATCATAGCATATTGACAATTATCTGTAGAAATCTTCTTATCTCAATGTATTTCATATTTAAAATATTTATGACTTGAGACTAAAAAATTAAACAAGTGTAGACACAGATACATCTCGCCTGAATATTAACATTGTCCACTAATCAGGATGAACTTAATACAGAAGTTGAGAAAAATGATGCCAATTTCACCTTTTAAGTATGTGGTGACATGTTGTATAGAAATAATATTAATGCAAAGCATAAAACAAAAACAAACAAATTACAAATAAGAAAAAATATGAATGTAAAAAAATAGCCAAGTCAATGAACCACGAAATTGAGGTCAAGGTAAGATGCCAAGCATAAGGCTGTCATACATCCACTTAGAAGTTGCAGACCAATATTGTGAGTATTCGTGAGTGTACATTGGTGTTACATAACATGAATGCAAAAATTCAACAAAGTGACTGAATCATTCAATCAAGGTCAAGGTTACTAAGTGTAAAGTGTGTGTGGACACATTACAGTTGTGAATACAGTACAAATGTGGACACAATACAAGTATGGACACAATGATGTACATCACCCCTTTTTTCAAGAAAATATTCATAGACAAATAATCTCCCTTTCGAAATTTCAGACAGAAACTATATTACTTGATGCAAATCTTCAGGTGGTATGCTACAACTGTGTAACATTTCATCAATATCCAAGTAACCTTTTAGGAGAACATGCGCTGGCAAGGTTCACCCCCCCTTTTTCCAGAAAATATTCAAAGACAAATGATCTCCATTTCAAAATATCGGGTATCAGCCTCAGTATATCATGCACATCTTCAGGGTGGTGTACTAAAACTGTGTAACATTTCATCAAAATTCAAGCACTTGTTTAGGAGAACATGTGCTGACAAGGTTTGCCTCCTTCTTTCCAGAAAATATTCAAAGACGAATTGTCTCCCCTTCAAAACTTTAAACAGCAAGCATATTACTTCACGCATATCTTCAGGTGGTGCACTACAACTGTGTAACATTTCATCAAAATCTAAGCAGCCATTTTGGAGAACATGCGCAGACAAGGTTTGCCTTCACCCTTTTTCCAGAAAATATTCAAAGACAAATTATCTCCCCTTAAAAATTTTGGACAGCAACCATACTACTTCATGCACATCTTCAGATGGTGTATTTCAACTGTGCAACATTTCATTATAATCTAAGCAGTGGTTTAGGAGAACATGCGCTGACAAGGTACATGGACAGACAGACAGACAGACAGGCAGGGTGATTCCTATAAACCCCCCAAACTTTGTTTGCGGGGGTATAATTATCTCCACTTTGAACCATACAAAAACTAACTTAACAGGGAGATAACTGACTGATGATTCCAATTGCTAAGAAATTGACATTAATGTAAAAATTTAACAAAGTCAATGAATCATGAAATTAAGGTCAAGGTTACATGACAGTTACACTGGCATTTACCAACTTAGATGGCAAATAAGCCAAGTATGATATGTCTAGTTGTTACAGTTTTAAATATAAACAAGATTGCTACGCGTAGCTATGTCCCCCGCTGCTGCAGTAAAGTCGATAAAGTCCCATTTCTCATGTAAAATTTTGCGAATCAAAATGGCAGCAGGATATGATCAACTGCATTAGGTGCCAAATAGCCAAGCAAAATTTAAGCAAAATCCCTTAATTGGATTATGAAGAGATGTGTCCACAATGTCTTCCTATGTTGTAGTCGATAAAGTCCCATAACTCCCGTAAAATTTGTCCAATCAAAATGGCGATGTGATATGATCTAGTACATATGGCGACTAACAATCTTGTATAATTAGAATTAATTCTGACCAGCGGTTTCTGAGGAGTTGCGTCCACAAGATTTGCCATTGCATAACAATGTGGAAATAATCGAAGTCCCATAACTCCCACAAAATTTGACAAATCAAAATGGCGATGTGATATGATCTAGTACTAATGGTGACTAACAATCCTGTAAAATTTGAATAAATTGTGACCAGGGGTTTCTGAGGAGTTGCACCCACAAAAAACGTGACACACGGACGGACGGACACACGGACGGACAGACGCACGGACGCAGACCATTACCATGTCCCTCCATTGCGTTGAACCATGAAATTGAGGACAAGGTTGCATGACTGGCATATATACATTACAATGGCTCAGAAAATGATTTGAATATAAAACTATGTTGCAAAATTTACAAAGTCACTTAACTGTTCAAATAAGGTCGATGTGACAGACTGGCATGTATCCACTAAGATACATATCATACATCTATACATTACAAATCCTGAGAAAAAGACTTGAACGTAAAACTCTGTCGCAATTTTTATGAAGTCATTGATCCATGAAGACAAAGTCAAGGTCATCTGAAAAAGTTGTGCTGGAAAGCTGACACCATCAGCTACCTGTGGACACACGATGTTGCATGTAAGTGATTTACTTTAAAAGTTATTAGGGTTTTAGGAAAGTTTACGCCACCGCTGTGGAAGAGTAATACCTATGTCTCGCTTTCAGCAAATTTCGTCGCAGGCGAGACAAAAAATATTTTGCAGATAATCAATTTGTTAATTTGTCATTCATAATTATTTGCTCCATAAATAAGCTTTTTAACATATGAAAAAAATGAAGTTTTTCATGATAGATTCATTTATTAAACCATTATGTATTTGCTATATAAACTGTTTATTGGATATTTTTTTTTTCAAACTTGTCAAAAACAGACTATTTAGCGGTTACCATTTCAATGAACTATTTGCCAATAATTTCACCTTGATGTCTTTAATGTTTAATTTTGGCACAATGAAACACTT
Organism: Modiolus philippinarum; assembly: GCA_002080025.1. Lineage (NCBI taxonomy): Eukaryota > Metazoa > Mollusca > Bivalvia > Mytilida > Modiolidae > Modiolus > Modiolus philippinarum. The sequence goes on along the minus strand of MJUU01055152.1, from coordinate 22,394 downwards.
ATTTACTGGCTATTCAAACAAAAGCAAGTTTATGGTTTCCATTGACACCAACCAATCTCTTCGACTTTGCGTCAGGAAATAGTTGTGTATCTGGAAATTATAAACCAGCTATTGAAAAGAGATACAATTGATATTTTACCATCTAGTTGAGCTATCACTGCAGCATCAGATGTTGTTGAAAGCCAGTCTGTATAAGATTTAAACCAACTGTCCACCGTTCCATTCACAACATACTGGCTGTTAGTTAACTGTGTATATAATGAATCCATTTCTGTTTTCTTGCTAAAGTAATCTATATTTTCTGAAATTCAAACATATAATTCTAATATTGAAATTGCACCCTTTGTTGTCTGGGAACATTATCCAACAGGCATGTCTCACATCTCCATACAGTTTACATAAAAGGAGACCTTCCGTTTCCAAATGCATGTGTCTTAACTCTATACAATATACCTAAAAACTAGATCTTGCTTGTCCATTTACCATGTCTTAAACTCTTTAGTCAACTTGAAAACAAGATCTTGCATGTCAAAGAATATAACTGAACGACCAAGTACAAAAACTCTAAACAACACATATGTAAACAAGACCTTTCAGGGAACATTACCCAAAAACATTCACAGTCCAAGACTTTTGATGTCAGGGAACCAGACTGTGTCACAAATATGTAGTCCACATAAAACAGAGACCTATTCCAGATCTATGCTATATAATTATTATTTTTAAGTAAAAAAAAATAGAAAGTTGTACAATTTACAAAAGTTTCATTTATCTTGATTTTACTTTATGTAAACATATAAGCAGTTCAGATAAATTAGATAATTCTGTAAGTTTACAGAGGTTTGGTCTAATCAGATTGTACTGTATATAAATATCATCAGTTTGATTTTATTGCACCGAGTGAATGTATTAATTTCAGATGTTCAGATAAATCAGATCATACTGTAAGTACACATATCAGTAGGTTTGGATTAATCAAATTGTACTGAATGAATACTTACTACAATATACAGCTGCCTGTTCTTGTCCTGAGTTGAAGTAAAGATCTGATGCAGTGAGATATTTGTATGCATAGGAATCTGTAGGAATGAACCACTTCTCATCAAATTTCTGTTCTAAATTGACCGTACCCCAAATTGTCAATCCCAGGAATCCTGCAGTCAATACTAACACAGCAATCTGTTAAAATAAATTATCATTACATACACTTGGTGGTAGTTTTCAAAGATTTTTGATGAATGACAAGGACTAAACTTTGTTCTCAGTGACTTGTTTGGGGGTTTCCTTTGACTGGTGCTTACTTTTTCTTTTTTGTTTGTGTGATTTATTTTCACTTAGACTGAGTAGGCATGATTTGTAATTATTGATGTTGATGAAACCTTAATGGTTTCATCTGTTAGAACTGCATTTTCTTGTCCCTGATTATATATCAAAAAAAAAAAAATCTTAAACGCAACATGACACCTTAAATGTTTTTAAGGGCAACTTGCGACCTGAGCTTAAAGACTGCTTTGTAATTAAAATGACCTATTACCCATTGTAGAAAGAAAACTGTCTTTATACAACAAACTTTGTTGTTTAAGATACCATCAGAATACACTTGGTGCTTGATCTGACAGTTAATCATAATTTCTAATACTCTGTTTTGAGTTATAAAAAACTTCAAAAGAAAAAAAAATATTTTGAATTAAGCTAGCTATACCTACCTTTACAGGAAATTTAAGAAGATGTGGACTGTAATATTTCTGTAGAAATGTTGGTAATAATTCTTTTTGACTACATTGGTTTGTCTGAAATCCTGGTTTGTGTTTGTAACAGCAAATACATGCATTATAATTAGCTTCAGTCCTCTGTACATCAACTGTCATCCCTGCCACAAAGAATGTTGTTGACAAAGCATATAAAGCAATGATTCCAAACGCAGCAAAGATACAGAATGATCTCAGAGCTGGCAACAGCTGAAAAAGACAAAGTACATATCTTAAAGGATTAATACTATCAAGTCTTTAAACTTTTCATTGCATTATAATGAAGGATTCATGCAAAATCAAATATACTATGGCAAAACAAATATATTTTGTGATAAAATTAATTAAATTATTGAAGTTGTTGGTGTGATATTTTACATGGAAAATCAAACTGTTTAAGGGGTACAGCATGTTTCAATAGTAGCTACATGTGGCCCTAATTAAGAAAGGCCATTATATTAATTAATAAAATGACTGCAATGGAGGCTTAAACATGTTTCCTCAGTATCAACTTACTTGGTGAAAATAAATGCCATTATACCTGAAGTGACAGTATTGAAGGCTTCAACATGTTTCCATAGAAACAACTTACTGCTGTAGCACCTATGAAGAAAGCCATTATATCTGTCAATGAAGTGACAGTAATGGAGGCTTTGACATGTTTCCATAGTAACTACTTACTGTAGTGGTACCAATGAAAAAGGCCATTATATCTGTCAATGAAGTGACAGTAATGGAGGCTTTGACATGTTTCCATAGTAACTACTTACTGTAGTGGCACCAATGAAAAAGGCCATTATATCTGTCAATGAAGTGACAGTAATGAAGGCTTTGACATGTTTCCATAGTAACTACTTACTGTAGTGGCACCAATGAAAAAGGCCATTATATCTGTCAATGAAGTGACAGTAATGGAGGCCTTGACTTGTTTCCATAGTAACTACTTACTGTAGTGGCACCAATGAAAAAGGCCATTATATCTGTCAATGAAGTGACAGTAATGGAGGCTTTGACATGTTTCCATAATAACTACTTACTGTTGTGGCCCCAATGGAGAAAGCCATTATATCTGTCAATGAAGTGACAGTAATGGAGGCTTTGACATGTTTCCATAATAACTACTTTCTGTTGTGGCCCCAATGAAGAAAGCCATTATATCTGTCAATGAAGTGACAGTAATGGAGGCTTTGACATGTTTCCAAAGTAACTACTTACTGTTGTTGCCCCAATGAAGAAAGCCATTATATATGTCAATGAAGTGACAGTTATGGAGGCTCCAGCAGATTTCCATAGTAACTACTTACTGTTGTGGCCCCCATGAAGAAAGCCATTACATCTGTCAATGAAGTGACAGTAATGGAGGCTTTGACATGTTTCCATAGTAACTACTTACTGTTGTGGCCCCAATGAAGAAAGCCATTATATCTGTCAATGAAGTGACAGTAAAGAAGGCTTTGACATGTTTCCATAGTAACTACTTACTGTTGTGGCACCAATGAAGAAAGCCATTATATCTGTCAATGAAGTGACAGTAATGGAGGCTTTGACATGTTTCATAGTAACTACTTACTGTTGTTGCCCCAATGAAGAAAGCCATTATATCTGTCAATGAAGTGACAGTAATGGAGGCTTTGACATGTTTCCATAGTAACTACTTACTGTTGTTGCCCCAATGAAGAAAGCCATTATATCTGTCAATGAGGTGACAGTAATGGAGGCTCCAGCATGTTTAAGTGTTTTCCCTATTCTCTCATATAATGGTAGCTTCTTCTGTTCATCTGACAAATTCTTCATAGAACCAACAATAACAAACATGTCATCTACACCAATACCTATAAAAAAATTTAATTCAATTAGAATTTGTAGAAAAACAATACAACATAAAGTCCCTTCTATTGCAGTTAATTGGAAATTTAAAAAAAAAATTATTTCAGTGATTTAATAGAATTGGTCTCTCTTTTGTCCAATGATAACAACACAAAAAATTCTGGATAATTTGACAAGTGGGCAAAACATTTTCTCTTAGAACCAATTCAACCATGGTCTGGTCAAGAAATGTTAAAACTGAAAGACTCTGGAGAAACTATAAATTAATATTTCAAAGACCTCATGTTTATCTTACCCAACAAAAGGAATGGCAACACTGAATGAAGAGGTCCATATTCGAATCCACACAATGATGCTAAACTGAAACATATACCTATGGACATTCCAACGACTACAATACCAGCCATCGACAATCCAAACTGTAAAATTAAATTATTAATATCTATCTATATGCATAATGGAAATAATTCATTGATTTTTCTATATCTAGGTGCCAAACATGCTGCAAGACATAAATCTTTGAATATGTATAAAAATAAATCTGTAATATTTTAATAACTCATATTTACAAAATTTTTATGACATAATGACAGTTTTATGTTTAATTGTTGAACAGACTCAAAACTAATACAAACTGAGTTTCATAACAAAATCAAACATGCTTTCATTCCTTCTGTTGTAAAGGAATCTCTGTAAAGAACAACACTGTTCTTAAAATGTCACACTGTGTTTGCACCTTTTAAACATAGTCAAGTATTTATTTACATTGTAATAATTTTGTCATTCAAATCAAGCCCAATACACTTTGTACTTTTATGTTACAACCGTCAATTACGGTGCTGTTTCCTTTTCCTGTTTTATTATGCTACGTTACGTTACTAGGTGATTTATGTATGGGCAATGTAGCAACGCCACAGGCATTTCAAACTTTTTGAATGGACACACTTATTTGGGTTTATAGAGATATATAGTTGAGAATTTATTGTTAGTATGAGATGATATGCCATGACAGAATAAAGATAATTTTATTAACATTTGCATACTCAATTTATCCATAAGATCAGTGTGGCCGTTACAATCTCTTTCTTCTTACTAAAAATTCACTAAACATCTGATTCATTTATTCTACTACAATTATCCAGTACCTCTTATATACATACCCTTTGTTCCAGACAGTTAAATTTTCCTAACATAACAGTGATATATACAATGACTATAACATATCCTGCCGATAACAGGGCAACGTCACCAGTTATGGCATCACCGGCTTCATCACTAAAACTGAAAGTAGAAATATATACAATGACTATAACATATCCTGCAGATAACAGGGCAACGTCACCAGTTATGGCATCACCGGCTTCATCACTAAAACTGAAAGTAGAAATATATACAATGACTATAACATATCCTGCAGATAACAGAGCAACGTCACCAGTTATTGCATCACCGGCTTCATCACTAAAACTGAAAGTAGAAATATATACAATGACTATAACATATCCTGTTGATAACAGGGCAACATCACCAGTTATGGCATCACTGGCTTCATCACTAAAACTGAAAGTAGAAATATATACAATGACTATGACATATCCTGCAGATAACAGAGCAACGTCACCAGTTATTGCATCACCGGCTTCATCACTAAAACTGAAAGTAGAAATATATACAATGACTATAACATATCCTGTTGATAACAGGGCCACGTCACCAGTTATGGCATCACCGGCTTCATCACTAAAACTGAAAGTAGAAATATATACAATGACTATAACATATCCTGTTGATAACAGGGCAACGTCACCAGTTATTGCATCATGGGCTTCATCACAAAAACTCAAAATAGAAATATGTACAATGACTACAACATATCCTGCCGATAACAGGGCAAAGTCACCAGTTATCACATCACGAGCTTCATCACAAAAATTGAAAGTAGAAATATGTCAATGGTGATAACAAGGCAATGTCACCATACCGAAACTGAAAGTAGAAATATGTACAGTTGTGAAAACAGGGCAACGTCACCAGATATCGCATCATCGGCTTCATCTCCAAAGCTGAAAAATGAAACATAAATGTTACAGTAAATAAGTGTAATCAGGGATTACGTGTAATTACTAAAATTTAGGGATTTCATGTCATTCCTGATGAACTTTGTAAATACATCAATCCTAAAACATAGGTAATCGACAATTACAAAGTTCGCCTCGTTATGGCACATTGTCGCAGCAACCAAATTTTGCCTGGATGCTGACATAATATCAAAATTGCATGCATATGCAAGGTTACCTGAACCAACAATGTACAGATACTGAGCTACTAACTCGGATGTATATATTAATGTAAGTCATTCATGCGTAAAATATAGGTTTTAGTGACCTAATTTTGTCTGACTGCTGAGCTACCATCACAGATGCATGCACTTGCACATGCAAGATGATCCTACCATGTATGATCCCTGACATGAACTTGAATGTTAGTCATTAAAGCGGAAAATGTAGGTCTAAGTGACCCATTTTTGCCAGGATGCTGACCTACCATCAGAGATGCATGCATTTGCAAGGTTAGATGATCCTACCATGTACAGTGACTGAGATATCAACTCAGATGTAAACTCAAATGTAAGTCAGTCAAGCAGAAAATGTAGGTCAAAGTAACGTAATTTTGCCTGGATGCTAACCTTCCATCAGAAATCCATCCAGACGCAGACATGGATGCCGGGGGTACTCCAATAGTCCCCCTCAACTTCGTTGAGGCGAACTAAAAATGTCAGGAATTACATGTAATCCCTGATTTTTTTCTGCAAAATTAAACATATTCCCTAAATATTAAATTTAGTGTTGAATTTCTCTTTTTTGAATAATTCTAAGCTTCCAAACGATATATTTTGTATAGTGATCAAGTGATTTTAGAATTTAAATTGATCTATTGACCAGTAAGAAAATCCAATATCAACCTTAAATACAAAATTATTGAAGTTGCACAAAAAAAAACAGTTGTCTGTTTTGAACACTTATCCCAAAGGCAACCACCCATGTACAAGTAAAAAGAGTTCACAGTGAGCATTATACCAGAACACTTTCATGTTTTTTTTATGTTTAACCCTTCAAAATTGATGCAAAAGAAATCAAATTCACTGAAGAATTGCATAGCTGGTATGGGCAAAAAAGGGAAAGACTGTTGATTCCAAAACTTAAAGTTGAGCAAATTATTGAAAGACTCACTATACTACAATAGATGATGCCTGAAAAGACAAGGGATTATTACATCTTACAAAGGTTAGATTCTTTATTGTGGGAAAAAACAGGTTACTGTTGATCACTAATCTGCACGACTGTCGTCCTTGACATCATTTTCATAGTCAATTCAGCATGTCAAGTTCTTGTGATAAGGTCAGTTTCTCATTAACTACTAATAGTTTAGGCCAGACTTTTTTTATTTTCTGTTTAACGGAAAAATTTGGAAAAAATAGGGTCGAGAGGGCGAAATAAAAATAAAAATAAAAGTTGAAAATCAGTCGAGTCGATACAAAAAATAAAAATGAAAGAGATTGGAACCTCTTTTTTTTTTTTTTTAAAGTTAAATTTAAATACTTTTATATGTAACAAAAACATGTACACCATGGTGATGCTGAAGAATGGTGAATAGTATATATTTAGATTTCGGAAGTACATGTATTTGATCAAACATTTGTTCCAACCATGGCTTCAGCAGAATGTGATAATCAACAAGGCAATAAATATGCACACCTACATGTAATAACAAAAATAATCCTAATATCTTAATAAAACAAGTTTGTCACGTCATTTCAAAGAACTTTTCCCAAGATGCTGATTACAGACAAAATGGATAGATCATTTGCTGGAGGGGTTGTATCAATGTTCCCCTCAAACTGAACAAGGAGGGATAGAGACTCAGGGCTTTGATAAGGGCTAGGGCAAGGGTTAGCTTATAATTTCACAAGATAACCCCAATACACCTATGAACTTTCACCAAAAGCAGCAAATTCTATCTCATTAAGAAAATTACTAAATACTTATACAGTATTTATCACTATAAATTATATATCAAATTAAGGGGGATCAAATGAGCTATACGATGATTTAATAAAAAAACAAAATATTTTAAGAAGATATAATCAGAGACATGTGTCTCTGATATCATGCAATAAAGATAAATTTATAATAAAAACTGAGGTTAGTGAGTTTTTTTTTATAAAAACATCAGTAATATTTAAAAAAAAATCCAACCATCAAATGAATTATTAACTGGCCTTAGTTTACTTTAGGGTTCACTACATTTGGATGGAGATTTTTTTCTTCTTCCTCTATTATTATAGGGCCGTAGGTTAGGGTTAGAGTCACAGGCATTTGTTTCATATATGAAAATAAAATAATAAACCCTCCCCTATGAAACAAATGCCTGTGGTTAGAGTTGGGAAAACGGTGTTAGGGTTGGAGTTGCAATGGGTAGTGTACTTTTGTTTAGTTAGGTGGTGTAGGATAAGCATTAATTATTGGGATCCCTAAGACATATTTATTGATTCCAAACAATACCATGTAGATGCCAGATACCTCTTGTCCACTTTGCTGCCCCTCCTTTTTTTTTGCATTCGGCAGGTTTGACATTTGTCGGTATAAAATAATTGGAAGTAGTCAGAAGCCTTGTACCCTCGTCAGATCCGTTCTCTCATCATTAAAATATACAATAATTCGCCCATTTTCAATCATTTCCAGTGGGTCAGTCATCTGCCCCATAAATTTTACATGTTAATTTCCATCGTTCAGTGGGTCAGTAGTCAGTCCCATCGACATCGTACATTTAAGCATACGAAATCACTCAAAGTCCGAGTCTATCTGTTCATTTCTTGAGTAAGCAATGTAATATATAACAAAATCATCGAAATATCCCCAAATGGCTC
>MJUU01055152.1:0-10723 GCA_002080025.1 Modiolus philippinarum | reverse complement strand
CCTGTGTAATAACATCATCATATGGTACCTTACACTGGTACCAAGCTTTTATCAAGATTTAATCTGTGTAATGAATGATGCATAAGAGGACTAGTCAGATGTTTTACCACCTATCAACAATGTATTACATATTCAATGTACTTGATAAACCATATCACATATTTTACTTGTTAATAAATTTGTTTGCTTGCATTATGGTTCTGTAATAATTCCAGCCAGAGAGAACATGATGCTCACCCTAACATTTCACCATTGTAATAATTCCAGCCGGGGAGAACATGATGCTCACCCTTACATTTCACCATTGTAATATTTCCAGCCGAAGAGAACATCATGCTCACCCTTACATTTTACCATTGTAATATTTCCAGCCAGAGAGAACATGATGCTCACCCTTACATTTTACCATTGTAATATTTCCAGCCGAAGAGAACATGATGCTCACCCTAACATTTCACCATTGTAATAATTCCAGCCAGAGAGAACATGATGCTCACCCTAACATTTCACCATTGTAATAATTTTAGCCAGAGAGAACATGATGCTCACCCTTACATTTCACCATTGTAATATTTCCAGCCAGAGAGAACATGATGCTCACCCTAACATTTCACCATTGTAATAATTTTAGCCGGAGAGAACATGATGCTCACCCTTACATTTTACCATTGTAATATTTCCAGCCGAAGAGAACATGATGCTCACCCTAACATTTCACCATTGTAATAATTCCAGCCAGAGAGAACATGATGCTCACCCCTACATTTCACCATTGTAATAATTCCAGCTGGGGAGAACATGATGCTCACCCTTACATTTCACCATTGTAATATTTCCAGCCAGAGAGAACATGATGCTCACCCTTACATTTCACCATTGTAATATTTCCAGCCGAAGAGAACATGATGCTCACCCTTACATTTCACCATTGTAATATTTCCAGCCGAAGAGAACATGATGCTCACCCTTACATTTCACCATTGCAGGGATGGGGTCAATTACAATGGAAAGTAATTAATTAAATTACAATTACTTTCCCAAAATGCTGAATTAAATTACAATTACAAATTACATTTGAAGCCAATATTGTGTTTTTAGTACTTAATTTCAAGAGTTACATGTATTTATCATGCTAACAAATGAAAATTACTTGTAAGAGCCATGAAGGAAAGCATTACAGGGCTCAATTTTGTGCCCGTTTTAGGAGCTGTCCCCTTCCTACTGGCTCCTAACTTTGAACAATAAGGAGCAAAATTGTCTCTTGAAAAACTTGCTTTGGCCATATTGATATACAGGTCGACCAATTCTAACTTAATTGCAAAAAGATTTACCATTTTTAATGAGAGTGACAATCAATTAATTTTATACTCAGAATAGTTACCATTAATTGAATGATGCATGCAATCTGGATGTTCCTACAGACTGCTTTGCTTAGGATCAAGATTGCTATGACATCTTTCATCATACTTCATAGTTGCCATTCTATATCAATTGTTGGTCACAGTGTGATTATTTGATATTTGTTAGATTGAAATTCAACCATACCTTCCCTGGGATACCTTCAGAATAACTTGCCTAGAGTGTATGATTTACATGAAGTTGATCAACTTAATTTTTCTACCTAAATAAGGTTTCCACCAAAGTTCTACTGTGACATTTTCTACTTCTGAACCGTTTCATAACAGATAATATTGTTTGTCAAAATATAATCAAGTTTTACGATGCCCAGTAGTTCTCTAACTACTCCTTAAAAATTATTTATTGATCTACATTTAATTGATAATCATGATGCTCACCCTAACATGATGCTCACCCTAACATGATGCTCACCCTAACATTTCACCATTGTAATAATTTTAGCCGAAGAGAACATGATGCTCACCCAAATGTTTCATCATTGTAATAGTTCCAGCCTGAGATAACATATGCATGATGCTCACCCTAACGTTTCACCAATGTAATAATTCCTGCCGGGGAGAACATGATGCTCACCCTAACGTTTCACCATTGAAATAATTTCAGCTGGGGAGGACATGATGCTCATCCTAACGTTATACCATTTTTATCTGTATGATATAATTCCTGACAGCATTATGCAAAACCATATAAAAATCCCCTTAAACCTTACTCAGAAAATCACAACAATCATTTTCATGGAAGGATTAATTAAAAATTGTAATTTATTTTTCAAAATGTCATAGAATAAAATTAAAATAAAATTGTACAACATACATTGTCATCTCCCTGTATATACCATGTGATTTTCGTAGCACTGGCAGAATCAATATTACCACTCCCATCATACACTTCACTTCCAAGATATGCTGTAACATCATAGTCGTTGTAATACATTGGACTGAAAAAATCAACTTTACATGTTAAACCCTATTATTTTCTTGGTACATTTATGAGATTACATGTATTTATTACATGTATTCAGTTTGTAAAACTGCAATAATGTTTATATTTTTTAAAGAGTGAAGGTAAGGATAATTTCTATTCCCATCAATAAGCTCCATATTTATTTCATTTCTGAAATCTAACTCCAGTTTCAATGTTATCTTAAACTTGTATTTCATCAAAACTTCACATCTCTAAAATACGGTACCAAGGACGTATATTTAGAAGGATGAACTCGTACACAATCCATACTGCAATTAAAAATCTATAGCGAGGCATTTGACATGCATTCACTTTTGAGCTATCTATTAAAAAGTTGTTTATGGATTTTGATAAAATTATACTTTCCTGAAAGCTGAATGCCTTTTTACATCCGTAGAGTAAATTTCATTACATTACAGCAAGTAGTTTCTTCAACACACATGATTGAAATTTATAATCAAAACATTTTCTTTGACCTTTTTTCCACTTCCGGTTTTCATTGGTTAATATGCACCACGATTTGGAACTAAAGTAATGCACAGAATTTCACAAATTTAATATTTTCCTAAAGTTTTACATCTACTGTAATCGCAGAACAATTTTTGTGACCATCATTATTATAATTCCATTGTTTTCAGGCTTTAAAGAGAGGGTCCAAAAGTGACAAAATCTCACGCCTTGCGATATATTTCCAAATTATCATGAGATGCTTATCCTTCTAAATATACGTCCTTGACTTTACCAAGTTATATAATTCCTAATAAAGTTAAAAACTAAATTTTGTTATTGCCTGCCAGACTACCTTTTTTAATTAATTTGTATTTCATCACAACTTAACTTAAAATAGTGTTCCGTAGGTCATGTTTATCCTGTAGTCACACAGTTAATTTTTTTGTATGTGTGCCTGACAAATAGCTCTTCAACTCACAGTTTATTTTTGTTTTAATGTCTGACTGAGAGTTCACAGCAAAACTTCAATGCTAATAATGTGGCTCTGGGGGAGATAACTCACCTTGTTGTCACAGTGTTTATTTTTGTTTTAATATCAGCCTGACTAGCAGCTTTAATTTGTGTTTCATCATAACTCCACAACTCTAAAATGCTGTTGACCAAACAGTTAGAACCTGACCTGGAAAATAGGTTATGAAAAAATGTCATTTCATTTATATGTATATGGTAAAATTATTGCTTCCTGTACTTTGATTTACTAACAATATGTGGTAAAATAATTACTTCCTATTATTTTACTTACTAGTAGTATGTTATATACAATGTTGTAAAATTATTACTTCCTGTAGTTTGACTTGCGTAATATGCAATGTGTTAAAATAATTACTTAAAGTAGTTTGACTTGCATAATATGGTAAAATCATTACTTCTTGTAGTTTTGACTTATATAATATACAATGTGAGTAAATATATACTTTCTGAAGTTTGATTGATGTACCATGTGGTAATATTATTACTCTCTGTAGTTTTTGATGTAATATACCAAGGATAACAAACAATGCTGTAAAGTTATTACTTAATGTCGTTTGATTTACATAATATACAATGTGGTAAAATTATTACTCTATGAAGTTTGACTAATGCAATGTAGTAAAATAATTACCTCCTGTAGTTTGACATACATAATACATAATGTAGTAAAATTATTACTCTGTGAAGTTTGACTTATATAATACACTGTAGTAAAATTATTACTTCCTGCAGTTTCACTTACGTAATACACAATGTGGTAAAATTATTACTTCCTGTAGTTTGACTCAGACTGCTGCTATACATGTCCCACACCTGAAATCAATTACAGTAACTTCAGTATATATATATTACATTGTTCACATATTCTAACATGTAGTGTTTCCTGCAGAAGATTTTGGCGTGCAGTGACGCCCTGCCGTTTTTTATTTTCATTTTTGGCGCCCTGCCCTTTTTCAATATCTGTGCCTTGACGCCCTGCTGTAAATTAACTGGAACTGTTTTTTTTCTTTTGAAATCTTCAATAATTAAAGTATGATGTTCATTTCCTTTATCAATTTATTCTATTTGTTCAAAATAATACTTTAATTACGCCTGTCATACTAATTAAAGGATTAGTTCAATCATAAACAAACACCGTCGGGACTTTTGTTTACCTGAGTTCTAATTACCACCTGTCAATCAGAGATAAACTGCTTACCTGTATGACGATTTTATGTCAATTTCTCATAATCATTATTCTTTTGAGACTTCAAATCTTTCTTTCATTAAAATTTTCATAAAAACTCTCCGTTAATTGCAATGAAAAAATGAAATTTTTTTTGCAGATCACGTTTTTTGAGAAGCGAGTTATTTCCCTTTAAAATTTGCCTTTAACTTTTGGGATTTTATTTTTTATAATTTTATTTACACTTACATTTGTATTAATCAATTAAATGGAAAAATAATTTGGTTTCAAATTAAAAAGCTTAAAAAAGTTTTTAAGCATTCATTTGTTTGTTACTTTGCAAAACAATTTTCATAAAATTAGGAAAATATGGTAAGTTTGGCTCCAGGTCAAATTAGCACTTGATTGCTGTCTCACAAAATGTCCTCGAAGACGCACGACCACCTCCACGAGAGTACTCCGGTACGATGGTGAGGACTGGGCAACTGCACCATTCAATGTGTAGAATGGGTCTTGGTCTCTCGGGGCCAAGACATGCAGGCTAACGGCGGCGCATATCGTAGTTAGGGCTTTGAGTTCTTCAAAGTCCTTCTACACCCAAAAGATCGACCCACCAAGGAATTCGACTGCGAAGTCTCACGACAGTCAGCGGATACCAGGGAAGATCAACTGTCCGAAATTACATTGCATTGGAGTGGGCGTCCCTCCAGGTTTAAAATGCCGTGAGAGACCTATACAGGTATTCAAGGCGATAAACCACCATACTACTACTGTCTCACAAATCCATCACTGACAATGGAGATAAGTCATCTTAAAAACTAAATGTGAGAATTTGCAGTATCATCAATAGTACTAACTAACAATAGACCTTTTCAAAGGTTACTATCCTTAAAATGTCTACATGTCCTTGTCAATATGTATCAGCATGGGTCCATTTACTGGTACACATCATTTTTACATGCTGCATGTGTATTGTACTGTGCTTTCTTTAATATTGCAGACATCAGCTGTATATTTATTAAGTAAATATGTAATGTTGTTTACTTCATTGCGAAAATGGACATTCACTATAAAGGTGCCCTAATAGTGTACTATAAAGGTGCCCTAATAGTGTAATTGATCGCGCTTTATGTGCCCTAAAGGGAGAAAATTACCATGCCCTTTTCAAAAGCTGCAGGAAACACTAAACATGGCTCTTGTAAATTGTCAACCAGTTTAATACTCGATAACCATATATTTCGCACATGCGCAAATGGCATCGGAATATGAGTAAATGGGATGAAAAACAACAATGTTTTAATTTTGTTAATCTTGTTTATGAAGGAAATAAAAGTTAAGAACAGTTTTAGCCAAATTATGTTATTCAGACAGGTAAATATGTATTTTTTTTGCTTTCGACTTGAATTTTGAACTTGCATCTGTCTGAAAACATCAGATTGTGTATTGTGAGGTCATAGACACAGACAGCACTGGAGGTGGGAAATCCGCCTTCTCTTAGGTCGCTTTCAGAATGAAAAATTCCATTTTTTGTCATATTAGAATCGAAATAATTCATGGCAGGTATATGGTTATTGTCATTTAACCATGGGCTGACGCTCTGGGTTAAATTGGAATATAAAGGCCCAACCCATGGTTAAATTTCCAATAACCGTATACCTGTCATGAACTATTTCTTAGTTGATATTTTAGCATACATGTACTACTATTTCAAATTATAATAAAAAGTATAGAGATATGTGGTACATGTCAACAAGTAAGTAAAACATCTGCAAAATTATATAAGCAAAACAGGTGACCATTTGGCTTTCAGCAAGGAGTTAAACTCACATGACATGCTGTTGATGTAATTCTATAGAAATTTTTCAGTATTTTTAGGACCAGTACAATAAAATTCACACAATATAAACTGCAAAATGAAGACTTATTTCTTTTCATAAGAAAAAGAGTATCTATTATATAGATAAGGTGAATAGCTAATCAAACCAGTGTATTCAAGCATTCCAAAGTGAAATTTATGATTTCTCAAGAAAGAGACTTCACAACAATAATGTTGTCAATATCATTTCAAGTTAATATCTATTTGAATTGCTATGAAAATGTAAGCTAATCTAAAATCTCTGTATATTGTTAAAGATCTACTGGTATGTAAAGAAAGCATATAATCAATCTACTGCTATAAGTATAAAAACTAGGGGCTCAGAGACGACTGAGCCTGTATGGC
This sequence comes from Modiolus philippinarum, assembly GCA_002080025.1. Taxonomy (NCBI): domain Eukaryota; kingdom Metazoa; phylum Mollusca; class Bivalvia; order Mytilida; family Modiolidae; genus Modiolus; species Modiolus philippinarum. The sequence goes on along the minus strand of MJUU01055152.1, from coordinate 3,974 downwards.
TCACCAGACAAAATGCTTGATAGCAGTTTTCTCCATGCTCTATGTTCTGCACTGGCAGCAATTTTTTTTTTGGCAAATCTGACTGAAATGAGCAATCCTTGTAAGGGATGTTCCTTACATCATTCCTGTAAAGTTTGGTTGAATTTTTCTTCAGTGGTTTCAGAAGAGTTTATGAAAATAATGCTTTTCCCAGTTCGGTTTAAATGTTAAATAAATGTTCAGTGGTGGCTGCCATGTTTTTGTCTGATTGGAAAGAAATGAGGATCTTCCAAACATTATTCCTGTAAAATCTGGTTGCATTTGCTTCAATAGTTTCATATAGGAGTTGATAAACATAGAAAGCAGCCACAGCCTGCTAAGCTCACATTGTTGCACAGATTGTCACATGTTGCACATGTCAGTTAACAGGAATGGACTATAATCATTCTTTTTTACAGATTCAGTCATGCATAAATTGTAGTTTACAAACTGCCTCCGAAGCATGGGTTGATGTTGTCATCCCAAATTGCATCATACATACCAATATGGTTGCTAAGGGACATGTCAGTAAGCGGGAATGAACTTTAACCACTCTACCTAACAAGTCGCTCATGCATAAAATGTAGGTCAGAGACATTATCCGCAGCATGCATTGTTGTTGTCATCCCAAAATGTATCATACATACCAATATGGTTGATGTGGGACATGTCAGTAAGCGGGAATGAACTTTAACCACTCTACCTAACCAAGTCACTCATGCATAAAATGTAGGTCAGAGACAGCATCCGAAGCATGCATTGTTGTTGTCATCCCAAAATGTATCATACATACCAATATGGTTGATGTGGGACATGTCAGTAAGCGGGAATGGACTTTAACCATTCTACCTAACCAAGTCGCTCATGCGTAAAATGTAGGTCAGTGAGTCCAGGGCTCACCAAACTGGGCGATTAGGGCCATAAAGTCGCCCTGTTGTGCCTCAAGTCGCCTAAAGTTGCTCTCAAAAGCGATTTCAAGTCGCTCTGACCATTTTGACACTTCTAATTATAACCCTTTCTATTTCCGGTAACAAGGAAGTAAATTGATTAGATTTCTAATGCTTATTCCTGTTTTTGCAAAGCTCAAAGATTGTTAACATCATCTCGTGGTTTTAAAATCAAGACTTATTGACTTTATAGTGTACATTTATTAAAAAATCCATCAGAAATTGTCCTAGATATTTACGTTTCAACTACAGATCAAACCGGAAGTGGTCTATATATAGAATATCTACAAACGTATATCCCTCTTATATTTGGAGAACCATTCAAAAATAATGAAGCAGATTAGCAACTGTCTCTGGAGCAACTGAGTGATAAACTATCTATTTACTTAAGATGATAAATAAAAGAAAATTTATGTCATGTCAATCTAACCTAAATGCAGGAGCACCTCCAACCATAAGCATTTGGGTGAAAGAAACATAAAATTGACATGTAGCTAAAATCAGACTTTTTATAAAATCTACATTGTAGATCTTGAAATTTCAATAATATTTTAATGATTAAAACAGATTTATTGCCATTGATGAATAAGTGTATATGTAAATCAAATACAAAAGTTTTGAAAATTCAGTTGCGCATACAACATGTAGGCGCGAACAAGTCTCCCTGTCATGACCTCAAGTCTCCCTATCTCTACCCTGAAGGAGACTTCAAGTCTCCCTGTTCTTTTGAAGTGTGGTGAGCCCTGGGTCACAGACAGCATACGAAGCATGCATTGTTATTGTCATCCCAAAATGCATCATGCATACCAATATGGTTGATGTGGGCCATGTCAGTAAGTGGGAATAGACTTTAACCATTCTACCTAACCAATTCGCTCATGTGTAAAATGTAGGTCAGAGACAGCATCTGAGGCATACATTGTTGTTGTCATCCCAAAATGCATCATTCATATCAATATGGTTAATGTGGGCCATGTCAGTAAGCGGGAATGGACTTTAACCATTCTACCTAACCAAGTCACTCATGCGTAAAATGTAGGTCAGAGACAGCATCCAAAGCATGCATTCCAGTCATCATCCCAATATCAGGCATACCAATATGGTTGATGTGGGGCATGTCAGTTAGCAGGAATGGACCTTAACCATTCTTCCTAAGCAGACGCGGACACAGACGCTAGGGGTATCACATAAAAGCCCCCCTCACTTTGTGAGATGAGCTAAAAATTATGTTTTTCCCTTAACCTACACAAATGTATAATAAAAAAAAATATTATAGATTCTCATCCCCGCCCACCCTAATTTTTTCACCCGCCTTAAAAAAATTTATTTCAATTTTGATCAATCTGGGTAAATTTCTTTAAAAATTGAAGGCCATTTTTCCTACAATTTGATAAAAAATTTGATTTGATATAAAATAAAATTCACCTGCCCAACCCAAATATATATATAATTTTGAAAAAAAAATATGGATGAGAATAGAGGAATTATTGTTTTATGAACTTAGGATCCAATGTTAACTAGAAGTGGTGCCATCAGAAAAGATGGCCATCCCCACACTCACCTGTTTGACACAGGAAACAGTTGTTATAGACCCTTGGGGTAATTTTCTTCAACATTTCTAAAATCAAATTATTGATAGTCACTATTTTTACCAAGAAAGAATACAAGAATATACGGTTGCTAGGTAGAAATTCCAAAAATGAGTGGTCTTTGATACTTTCATGAAATTTACCAAATTTGGAATCAATTATTTTGAAAATCCAATTGGTGAAAATGAATGCCCTAATCGAAATAAATCCTATCAGTATTGTTGCTAGGTAGAATTCCAAAAAGTAAGTGGTCTTCGACACTTTCAGGAAATTTACCAAAAGTGGAATCAAATATTTTTGAAATTTATTGGTGAAAATGATTGCCCTAATAGAAACAAATCCTAACAGTTTGGGTGCTAGGTAGAATTCCAAAAAAAATAAGTGGTCTTTGAGACTTTCAGGAAAATTACCAAAATTGGAATCAAATATTTTTGAAATTTAATTGGTGAAAATGTTAGTCCTAATTGAAACAAATTACTACATGTTAGTTGCTAGGTAGAATTCCAAAAAATAAGTGGTCTTTGAGACTTTCAGGATATTTACCAAAATTGGAATCATATTTCAGAGTTCTAAGTATTCAAAATTTTATTTTTTCCAAACTCTTCTCAAAAAATGAAAGCATATGCTAAAAGTTNGCATCTGCAGCATATATGCAACAATTCTATAACAAAATTAAAACACTAAATCCAAAAATGTAGGAGGAGTTCTACTGACAAGCTCACATATATATAACAGACATCTTAGGGTCTCTTGTTTGCACCAAGACCAATAACAAAAATCCGAAAGCTTATTGCACATCTGCAGCATATATGCAACAATTCTATAACAAAATTAAAACACTAAATCAAAAAATGTAGGAGGAGTTCTACTGAAAAGCTCACATATATATAATAGACATCTTGGGGCCTCTTGTTTGCACCAAGACCAATATCAAAAATCCGAAAGCTTATTGCGCATCTGCAGCATATATGCAACAATGCTATATAACAAAATTAAAACACTAAATCCAAAAATGAAGGAGGAGTTCTACTGACAAGCTCATAGTTGTCAAAATAGACCTCTTGGGGCCTCTTGTTTGCACCAAGACCAATATCAAAAATCTGAAAGCTTATTGCGCATCTGCAGCATATATGCAACAATTCTATAACAAAATTAAAACACTAAATCCAAAAATGCAGGAGGAGTTCTACTGAAAAGCTCACATATATATAATAGACATCTTGGGGCCTCTTGTTTGCACCAAGACCAATATCAAAAATCCGAAAGCTTATTGCGCATCTGCAGCATATATGCAACAATTCTATAACAAAATTAAAACACTAAATCCAAAAATGTAGGAGGAGTTCTACTGACAAGCTCACATATATATATTAGACATCTTGGGCCTCTTGTTTGCACCAAGACCAATATCAAAAATCCG
>MJUU01055144.1:0-11833 GCA_002080025.1 Modiolus philippinarum | reverse complement strand
CAACCATATCAAAAGCTTTCTCAAAATCAATTAACACTAGAAGACCAGGGATTTTTTCCTCCTCCGATTTTTCGATAAGATCCATAATAATTCCAATACATTCACCTATATATCTTCCCTTTAAAAAACCATTCTGAGTTTGACTTATAATATTTTGTAATAAAGGTTTAAGTCTATTTGCTATACAAGTAGATGCTAACTTTACGTCAACTCCAAGGAGTGTGATAGGTCGTCAGTTTTTCATTAAACATTTATCTTTACCTTCCTTGGGTAGGCATACTATCATTCCTTGACGCTGACTTATTGAAAATTTACCCTTTTCCAAACTTTCATTTAAACTATTCAATAAAAAACATTTGATGTCATTCCAAAACAATTTATAAAATTCTGCTGTAAAGCCATCTATACCAGGGGACTTGAAATTTTTCATATTTTTTAAAACATTATGACATTCCTGTAAGGTAATTTTCCCTTCACAGGAGCACACTTCCTCTTCTGAAGGTTTTGTTATGAATGAATTATCATTATTTAAAAACAGAGTTTCATGTACATTTTCTAATTTTGGATTTGAACTAGTATATAATGTTTGATAAAATTTTCTTTGTTCTGTCAAAAGATTAATTATATTTAATGAAGTAAAATTGGGCAATGTGGACCTCATTTTCGCAGTTCTACAGACCGCTTTATATAGTCAACAACACTGGACAATATACTTGTATCTGGATTCAAGATTCAAGATTCAAGATTTTTTTTAACTTTGATGGACAATCAAGCTGGTTAAAATCAGTTACATTGTTATTTATATTTTTAATGAAACTCTGTTTATATTATAGCTAATTTGACAATGAAAAAAGAAGTGTTCTTCGTTGTCAAGTTTAACACGTTCTTTGATTTCGAGTAATTTTCTTGCATCTTCCTACTTCTACTTCAAGGTTATGATCACTGATTCGAAATTTTGTGATCAGTTGACGACTATTAAAATTTTTAAATTGTTATAGGTATTCCTCTAGCTTAAAAGTGGTTTTCAATCCTTTATAAAGATACAATTTTGAGCTATCGTCGAAATTCGATAGCTTATCAATGATAACCTTTTCATAATAATCTGTGTTTGAATTTTTAAAAACTTGTTTTCTTGAGTTTTCCAACAGGTTAGTAAATGGTCTATCAAAATCTATGAAAGTTTCTGGATTTAACTCAAGTTCTTGGAAAATGCTATTACACAGGAATATCGTGTGTATATGTCCATAAGCAAGATAAGTATGGGAGTGGGTTGAGGACCGTCTTTCTTCCAAAATGTATCGACCAGTTGCTGGATCGTCTCGGTCTTTGCGACGCCACCATTTTTGGAATCCTCGGCACTTGTTTTACCAAATATAAAAAAATTGTGAAAATGAAAATATAACAAGAAACTGTTGGATATGCCTTAAATAAATATACGATGCATTTAGTAGTCAATCAAGGCTATCGACGGAGATATGCAGTCGGGGGGGGGGGGGGGGGGACGAGAACTATTCGATACCATCGCCAGTCATGCCGGACGAGTATTGACCTCTTCCGCCGCGAAAACTTTGGGAAGCAAGGCCGTGAGTGCCGCTTCCAATGACGCCCTAAAAGGTTTGGAGAAAGGAGCAACGTAGGCGGTGGACAACGTCGTTCATCTAGTGACCCGCAAAAGGACGACCCAGCTGGACGACGTCCAGCGTTATAATTAAATATATATGATGGTCGATATGCTTACTATCACCGAAGGACTGACTTTCCACGAAAGTCTCTAGGAGTATCAGGTCCCCAAATACGAACCTCAAACCTCAGCTAAATAACGCCGGAGCGGAGAACGGCATCAATATCAAGACCCAGGATCTCTTCCTCCATTCAGCCGTGAGCTATCTCTTGATCAAAAGCCGAATCCTGAAGAACGATTGGAGCGCCTACGCTGACGCTTATCTAGCATCTCTCGTCCATAACAGTGTCATGTATCTCTTTCGTAGCATCAGCTACCGACTGTCTGGCTAGCAGATTGAGCACCCCAACGACCCCAGAATCGCCACCACCATCCTTGGGATGCTGACCTACCCCGACGACTTCTCTAAATCTCAAGGCCTCAACCAGATATAGTTCAAGGATTCCACGGAAGAGGATGAGGCAGATAACGTTGATTGCGCAGCACGCCACGGGTATATCATCGCCAAGCCAACCAGTAAGGGATCATTCTCCTTCTTTATTCCCCTCAAGCACGTTTTTGGCTTTGCCCAGGATTATGATAAAATCGTCTATGGATTCAAACACGAACTCTCCCTGATGCGCGATTCGGATGCCAATACGGTTCTGAGAGCTGCCGCCGTCAACGACGTGGCCAAAGTCGTCTTGACCAAGGTCTCCTGGTTCGGCTGTATAAGACCATCCAGAGCGAGACCAAGATGAATTACAAATTTTCCATGAAGCAGTGCGATTCCATCGCCGTGCCCCAGACCTTGCAATTTCACAGGCGTCCAGCCGCAATAAGAGCGGGCGTGAGAAAACTCGATGGATCATCGTCGCCTTCCACACCGATAGGGGCAACGATAATGCCACCGTCTTCGACCACTGCCGATTGCAAAATATCAACGTGATCCTCAGTGCCGATCGCTACCCCGCCTTGGATTTCAATGCTTGCTTCACCCAATGCAGGGTCGCTACGCTTGGGTCTATCAGGAGGTGGCCGAATTCCTTAAGAAATTCTACCGCAAGGAAAGTCTGCTGAGCAATGGTGGTGTCAGCCCCTCCGACCTCATCGATCTCTCTGCCCTATTCGTCATCGACGTGAGTCATCAGTCAAACTGGTTGAAAAAGTCGACCGTGGATATCCAGATCCAAGCCGACTTTGAGCGCATAGTCCTTGTTAATATTAAAGCCTTCGCCCTAGTCATCTCCGATCGAATCCTCCAGTTCGAATCCGATGACCAGAAAATGAGCATCGTCTTCTGCTGAGAGTTAGATAAATGGACACTTCAGTTTTTGCGGAAAATCGGCAGCAATACCGAACACAAGCATGGGTTCTCCTTGATCGTCTATGGGGATGATAGCCAGATCTCGACCCGTTCCAACCCGCGAGGAGATGTACTACTCCATCTCCAATATCCATACCAGAAATAATTCCTTCCGCTATTTCCGAGACGATTGCGCCCACTGCTTTCATATCACCCTGAGCACCGGCTCCTACGGCATCGACGATATGAACGATGTGATCCAACGGCAAATGCGGCTCAGCAACAAAAAGCCAAGATTCTTCTCTCGATGCCAACCGCGCGACTCTGAGAGCACACTTACCCTTGCCAGAAGCTACCAAGTGAATTTCAAGGTGCCCAAAAGCCTAAATACGGTGCTTGGATTGAATCGCCGGACGTATATCTACAACCGGAGCACGAACGGATACGTGGAGGATGAGCATATCGTCGATATCAACAGCATCAAAAGTATTCTTGTGAAAAACGGTATCATTCAATACATTTATGTCAACGGCACCTAGCAGTCCACCATCTAAAGATTTTTTTCCCGGTGACCCTGAGGATTATCGATCGCATGCAAAACTACATGACTGATCAAGATGGTCGCCCCATCGATCTGCGAGGGGAGCATCTCACAATCCGCTTCCATCTGCATGAGTTATAAATAAATGGATTATCAAAAGTACGATCTCAACTTGACAAAGGTCAGGCAGAGAAGATCCAGCATGCGGCAAAGAAGGGATGCCCCGTGAGCGTCCGATTGCTGCATGCAAGCCTATCTGGCGGGCATAGGATGCTCCTCACCCAACGGCAGATCCAGTGCAACACATAGCTCTTGTAGAGTGGTAGGGGTGGTATGGTCTTGGAGATGAGACCGAATCAGGTGAGGTATAATGTAAAGGAAGGTCGATTTCTCCTCATGCTTACAGGTCTCGCCTATGCTGCGCTACCTATGCTAGCCAAAACCGAGTTGCCTGCTTTGGCTATGGGTGTTTTGAGCGCTTTTGATAGTGAGGTTATCCAAAAAGCTGTGGGATCCGGAATATATCTCAAGAAAGGTTGAAATGTATGCTGCGTGAAACCCCAGGGTCGTGGTCTGCATCTCAGCCCAGATACTTTGCCCAATACTTACGGCGATGGATTGTACTTGAAGAGTGGAAGTCAGATCAACGATGGTAGTGGATTGATCCTTGGCAACAATAGCCTCTTCAAGAGTATCCTCTTAGGCACACTCCTGTTAATAAATGGTCCAAGTAGATGCAAGAAGATATTGCTTGCATGGAAGAGGAGCTCATCGCAGAAATCCAGAGATATGAGCATGCATTGAAGATCTATAACCAACTGGATAAGGTAGTCACCATTGCCCCGGGAGGATTCTCCGTTGGCAGTATATTGCTGAGCAGTGGTACGATGGGGTCTGCTCTGACCAGTGTGGGTGCTATGGCATCCATTCCCCTGGATTCCCTCGTTTGCCTATGTGCCATGGGAAGTATGGTCCTGTCCTTGATCTCACGCCAAGTTGCAAAAAAGAAAAAGAAACATTGATATACCGTGCGATTAGGCAAAACCTATAGATCCCTGTTGGCAGGTGAAGACGTTGCTCCTGTAATCTGTCTAAAGAATTATTACGATCAGAAGGATCAGATTCATCAACCTTCTACCACAATTAGTGGAAAATTGAATGCGCATGTCCATAAGGGGGGTTCGTCCAATCGCGCCTCGGTCAGCCACGAATCGCTCCCCGCTCATTCCCGAACCCTCCAGATGAAAAAGAAAAAGAAAAAAAATCCTAATCCGCTTTGGATTAAGAAATTTTGCGTTCTTACACCTAGCCCTCTGGTATTTTTTTACTTCCTAACCAGATCGTATGAGAGGCATTGCTGGTTAGATTTCTTGATCGACTTGAATCATGTTCTCCGAACGAAAGCTCCTTGTAAGGGACCTTTTTCTATGTTGAGCGTTGAGCAGGCCAATCTCAGTGGTCTCCCCTTCTCGATTTTTCTGAATAAGAATTTTTCATATTCTTATTCTTATTTGCCAAATTTTCCTTCCGCTTCTGCCGCTTCCAAGATCTTATAGATCACCCCTGTGAGCAAGTCCTTCCATTTGAGGGCTTCCTGATTTTGGTCCTGTACTTTCTTGGAAGACTTCAACGAATCCATTGTGTACGAAAGTCATAATTCTTGCATTTACCCTATGCTCAATAGGAATGCCGTCCGTTTGCATCTGGCTGTCCTGGATGGGGTCCTATGCAAGATTTCCCCTTGAAAATGGAAGGTGCGGCAGAATTGTCATTTTTCTACTACTCCTATTTCGGATCTTACATTCAGAATTCCACTGATCACCAATTATTTAGTCCGACGGCAACAAAACAATCTCCAATGTGGCTATTCACCGATAAAATTATTTTGCTCCAGCAATGGTTTTTCGCATATGGCAATCGCTTACCACTAACACAGGTTCGCGTACAGAATCTGATATTTGATTATTTTTATCTGGTGTAATTTAGCATCCAAATTTTTCACAATTTCAAAATACTTGAAATGCACATTACAAATTATTCAGAGGAAATTCAGATTTAATTAAATTGGTAGAAAAAAACGAATATCTCGGGGTTAAAGAGGAACTTAAAAATACTGTGATAACTGCTTTTCAAGACGCGGTGTAAATGAAATGTGGATTTTGAAAAACTCCAAAGATCTACTTGACATCTTAAACTCTATATCATTATCACACTGTTACAACATTAAACTTTCGACTTCTCATCAACACATTGCACTACCATTTCTCATGAACAACTAAAATCTCGGCTAAAAGGTTTAATTCGTAGATGTTTCTCAATTAAGAACGGTGAACGAAGATATAGGTACATTGTTGTAGGTAGAGAACAAGCCTACTTTGTGAAAAATGACTCCAAATCAGAGAAAAAATATACAGAGGAAGAAGTGATTAAAATGTTAGAGTTTCTGATCGACAATATATTTGTCCAGTTTGGAGGACTTATTTTTCAACAGACTATTGGAATTCCTATGGGTACAAAATGTGCACATCTCCTAGCCGATCTATTTTTCCACTCTTATTAGGCTGATTTCATCGAAGGGCTTCTTCAAAATAAAGATAAAAAAAACTGGCACAATCCTTTACTTTTAGCTTGCGTTATATAGATATTTTGTCAACAAACAACCTCGCTTTGGTGATCGTCTTCACCCGATCTATCCAAAAAGAGTTCGAATTTAAGGATACTACAGGTACTTCCACATCGGCCTCATTCCTTGAACTTCATCTCGAAATTGACAACAAAAGTAAACTTTAGATTAAGCTGTACGACAAACGCGATGACTTCACTTTTTCAATAGTCAACTTCCCTTTTCATTTAGCAACATCCCACGCGTGCATACGGAGTTTACATCTCCCAGCTCATTCGCTATTCAAGAGCTTGTGTTTCGACACAGTGACCATCTTGATAGAGCCCGGTTGCTCACTAATAAAATTCTTAAACAAGGATATGTTCCATGTACCGAAAACTTGAAGTCATCCCTCCAGAAGTTTTAAGGTGTGTGTGTGTGTGTCTTCGTGTCTTCATTTTCTTTTCTGTGCCGAACTCGTGTTGTGTCTCTGTTTCTTTGCTGTTTCCGATTTTGCCATTGTCCTCGGATTATTCGTTTTGGATTCTGGTTCTCACTTTAAGACTGCATAGGATTTTCTGTGGAAAATTTTTCCTAAGTATTTGACCTCTAATAGATTATCCCAATTCTCCATTAGCAATGACTTTTCTCTATTAGACTGATTTGGAGATTTTCCGTAAATCTCCACAAACTTATACGCAAAATTATTAGACTACTGACAGAATTTCAACCATTCTCCGCAAACGTTTTCTCAAGTAGTAGAGGGCTGACAGAATTTCCGCAATTCTTCGCAAACCTTTTCCTATTTAGAAGACTACTAAAAGAATCTCCGCAATTCTCCGTTATCTTTTTTGTGAGTATTAGACTACTGAAAGAATTTCCGCAATGTCCGTATTTTTATCCAAAGTATTAACATACTGAAAATCTCCGCAATTCTCCGTTAATTTTTCCTAAGTAGCAGACTACTGAAAGAGTTTCTGCAATTACCTGAAAACCCTTTTTTAAGTATTAGACTACTGAAAGATTCTACGAAATTCTGAGCTGACCTTTCGTCTAAGTATCAGACTACTTGGGAGATTTTCGGTAGTTCCCTGCTGAATTTTCCTTAAGTATTAGACTGCTTGGGCGATAATCCGCAATTCTGTGCATACTTTTTCCTAAATTTGACTCATGAAAGATTATCCGCAGTTCTCCGCTAACTTTTCTCTAAGTTTAGACTGCTAAGAAGATTTTCCTAATTCTCTGCAAATTTTTTCCTAAGTAGTAGAGGACTGAATGATTCTCCGCAATTTTCCGCAATCCTTTTCCTAAGTATGAGACTACTGACAGACTCTCTGCAATTCTCCGCAAAGTTTTTACTAAGTATCAGACTACTGAAAGATTCTCTGCAATTCTCCACTAAATTTTTCCTTCGTAGAAGACTACTAAAATATTCTCAGCAAACTTTTTCCTAAGTATTAAACTGCTGAAAAATTATACGCAATTCTCCGTTAACTATTTCCTAAGTCTATGACTACTGAAAGATTCTCCGCAATTCTCTATAAACTTTTTCATAAATATTTGAATTCCAAAAGATTCTCCGCAAACTTATTTCTAAGTATTAGACTACCGAAAGATTCTCCGCAAACTATTTCCCAAGTCTTTAAGTACTGAAAGATTCTCGCAATTCTCCGCAAAGTTTCCCCCAAGTATAAGACTACTAAAAGACTCTTTGCAATTCTCCGCAAACTTTTTCCTAAGCATATACTACTGAAAGATTCTCCGCAATTTTCCGCAACTTTTTTCCCAAGCATTAGACAACTGAAAGATTCTGCGCAATTCTCCGCCATCTTTTTCCTAAGTATTAGAGTGCTGAGAAATTACCCGCAATTCTCCCCCAACTTTTCCTAAGCATAGACTACTGAAAGATTGTCCACAATTCTCCGCCATTTTTTCCTAAGTATTAGATTACAGAAAAAGTCTCTGCAATTCTCCGCACACTTTTTTCCTAGGAAATTTTGACTACTGAAAGATTCTGTGCAATTCTCCGCAATTTTCCGCAAAAATTTTCTTAAGTATTAGACTACTGAAAGATTTTCCGCAATCTACACAAAGTTTTTTTTTTATAATAATAAACTGCAAGTCTGCAATTCACCATAAAGAGTTTCCTAAGTATTCGATTACTGAAAGATTCGCCATTCTTTACTGAGAAACCTTTGTATTAGACTGCATGGGAGATTTTCCGCTATTCTTCGCAGAATTTTGTCTTACTATATCCAACTTTCCAAGAGATACTCTTTGATTCTCTGCATTTCAACGCATTTTTACCCTTGAATTCTAGATTTGACATTTTCATAATCTCTTACATGAGGGAATAGCCAGAAATGATGGGCATTTCGACAGAGAGAAACTCCATATCTCGACGAGACAACAGATTTCTCAATTTTTTTGTGACTCTTGCTTGCCATAGATGAAAACTTTATGAATTCGTAATAACAGATTTTATAATTTGATATCACAGATTTCAAAATTTGTTATAACGAATTCAGAAATGTGTTATTTCAGTTTTTTCAATCTGATCTCACAATTTCAAAACTTCGTTAAAACAATTTTCTTTAGAATTTGTTATAACGAATTCTCGAATTTGTTATAACGAATTATCGAATTTGTTATAACGAATTCAAAAATTTGTTATAACGAATTAAATTTGTTATAACGAATTAAATTTGTTATAACAAATTCAAAAATCTGTTATAACAAATTGCAGAATTCGTTATAACGATTTCAAAAATATTTTGATGTGTCCTATATGGACCTCCGTATGTGGGCAATTTAAACAAGTGGTCAAAATTCCATTTCCAATTTACCAAAAAAAAAAAAAAAAAAAAAAAAAAAAAAAAACATTTGTACCAAAATTTTGAAAGTATGATAGTATATCCATATGAGAAATTCTCTCACGAATAGTACACCATAACTGAAATATGAAGAGCGAATACATCTCTCGCCAAAAACTTGCCTGAATGTCTTCAAATTAATATCCGTCTTAAAACAGGACTTTACATTAACATAATCCTAATTTTACTCCAAAATGTAGAAATGGAATTTATTTCTACCGACATTTGACGGAAATTCATCTGTTAAAATATCGTATGAATGGATTATCCCCCTGTATTTAAACATTTTCTGCTATATCTGCAGCTCCCATGCATAATATTCAACAAACACAAAAATAGTATGTTTCGGTGATATAAAATCAAATTTAAGATAGTAATGAACGTAGCAAATTATACTTTTACGAAGTTTTAAATGTCTTTAAACGAACAGATGTTCCTTTGTATAAGCACAAGTGCAATGCATTTGTTTTTATGAATCATTAATAAATAAATATTATTATGATTAACTTATATTGATTGTACCAATCTTTAAAGGAATTCTCTGTAAAGCAAACAGACGAACACAAAAGATACAAGTGTATTTACGCAAAACAAAAAAATCACGTGTTATACATTTTAATATACAAATTAAAACTATGCAATGTAGCAAAAGGAAAGATTTATCAGAACTTCAGCAATTTTTGAATTCAAATACAGTTTCCATGTTTTAATTCCATGTGGTTGCAAATTCGACCTTTGGACAATTATCGGGAATACTTGTCTTGCATATTTCTGTAGTCGGACGTTTAACAAGGAGATTGTCTGATTAAAATCTGGTATAGGATTCGTTTTCCTCTGCAGGAACAAAGAAGTTTTGATAAGTATTTTTTTTAAAATTATTTACATCATTGGCCCATTTTGGTAAAGTATTCTTTTATTAATTGGAACAATTTCATTTTCCCTAAATAGTTCGCTATATTGCTTTTAAAAATCATACTCATTTAAAAATGATTCCCAATTGTCTATGGCTATGACATCCTCATTCGTTTGACTATGTCAACGGTGTTTTTGTAATGTGTATTGTATTATTTGAGTGTTATGTGTGATTTAGTTAATAAAATATGTTTCAATTAATAATGATTCTTGTCAGCTTTTTTAGAATTTCAGCAAACTTTCTAGTAAATGATCACTAAAATTCCCCAAAATCTAATAAGAGTAATCAAATTGTCCTAAGTATTAGACTACTGAAAGATTTTCCGCAATCTACACAAAGTTTTTCTATAATAATAAACTGCAATTTCTGCAATTCACCATAAAGATTTTCTTAAGTATTCGGTTACTGAAAGATTCTTCGGCATTCTCTACTGAGAAACCTTTGTATTAGACTGCATGGGAGATTTTACGCTATTCTTCGCACAATTTTGTCCTACCATATCCAACTTGCCAAGAGATACTCTTTGTTTCTCTGCATTTCTACGCATTTTCACTCTTAAATTATAGACTTGACATTTCCATAATCTCTTACATGAGGGAATAGCCAGAAATGACTGGCATTTCGACAGAAAAAACTCCATATCTCGACGAAACACCAGTTTTCTCATTTTTTTTGCGACTCTTGCTTGACATAGATGACAACTTTATGAATTCGTAATAATAGATTTTACAATTTGATATCACATATTTCAAAATTTGTTATAACGAATTCAGAAATTTGTTATTTCAGTTTTTTCAATCTGTTCTCACAATTTCAAAAATTTGTTAAAACAATCAGAAATTCTCTCATGAACAAGTACACCATAACTGAAATATGAAGAGAGCATACATCTCTCGCCAAAAACTTGCTTGAACGTTTTCAAATTAATATCCGTCTTAAAACTGGACTTTAAATTAAAAGAATCCTAATTTTACTCCAAAATATAGAAATGAAATTTATTTCTACCGACATTTGACGGAAATTCATCTGTTAAAATATCATATGAATGGATTATCTCCCCTGTATTCAAACATTTTCTGCTATATCTGCAGCTCTCATGTATAATATTCAACAATCACAAAAATAGTATGTTTCGGTGATATAAAATCAAATTTAAGATAGTGCATGAACGTAACAAATCATACTTTTACAAGTTTTTAATGACTTTAAACCAACAAATGTTTCTTTGTATAAGCACAAGTGCAATGCATTATCTATTATGTATAAAGTTTTAACCATCTATTTCTCATAAATTTTAATGCCGATTGACAGGAATGGTTTGACAGTAAACTAGAATGGAGTAAATAAAGTAAATATTATTCATTCAAGAAATTCTTCAAATGACTTCTGATGGTAAAATTGCAATATTTCTTGAAGTAAGGAAATCATTCCAAACAAGTTTTGCTTTGGAAAACTTTATTAACTTTAGTCTTTTTGAACAGAGACGGGATGTGTTGATGTTTTAGTAACAAGACTAAGAATATGGCACAAAGATTTAGAAATGTAGATGTACGACATATTCACAATTGTTTAGCTTAAAATGTCAGCAGTTGTAGCCCTTTGATATAGCTAGAGTTTTGGTTGTTAGAGACATCAACGAAATATTGAAGCATTCGTGGGCTAAAACATTATTATTGTTCCATTTTTCTTCTTGTGCAAAGAGTGACAATTGGATGACCTGATACATATATCATGTCTCCTAACATATAAAAATCTTTAATACAATTGTTCCCGTTGACTTATGTTTGTTGGCAATGCATACGTATATGACCACCATATTAAGTTATTTCCTGTGTTTAGTGCCGTCAATATAGCCAGTTCTGACCACTCACTTCTTCGGTATTTAGTTATTTCTCACACTTTTAAACTGAAGCCTATACGTTATTAATGATGAAAATG
>MJUU01055143.1:85876-99179 GCA_002080025.1 Modiolus philippinarum | reverse complement strand
CCCCCCCCCCCTCCCTTAAGCAGATAGTCTGAATCTGCCACTGAGTTTTCTTTAATTTTTAACCGATCTGGTCCCAAGTCTCATGAAACCTTACGCCAAATCTATTCAGTGAATAGAAACCATATGTTGTATTTGATATATCATTTTTTATAATATATCTCATAAGCTAATTTTGCACATTTCGCGGAATGAAAATTTATGCGTTTTACAGCTGAACAAGCCTTCTAGAATTTTACTTTTCAATTCAATAAATCTGATATGATTCTAAGATCTTTCATAAAAGAAAACTCTCTAAGTACAATCTGAAGTATAATTTTCCTTATTGTCAATAAGTTACGGATTTTTAACGAAAGTTTTGTTATAATACAATATGACGAAGCATTTACAATATCTAAGAGCGTTCGAGTGGAAGAACCATTTGATTACTTTCGGTTATAACTTAATTTACATAAAAAGGAGGTTCACTCCTGATGTTGTTTATATCAAGGATTTCTTAAAACCTATTTTGATTAATTAAGCAAGAAAGACTAAATGAAATGGAAAACAATAATTGTATACGTCTGTGTGCGGATTAAGGAGATTAAAATACATGAAAAAAATTGGCGGGAAATTGAATTCTCTTGATTTTCCCTTAATTTTGACATCAAGGCCATTTTTTGTCCAAAGGGTAGTTATGTCAAAAATCTAATGAAAACTTGTCAGGTATCTTAATTTGACCAAGAGAAGACAATAATTAAAATCAAAACTGGGAGTAGAGTGCAAAAAAATTCTGAGCAATCCAGAGGAGTTCCGAAACCAAAAATATGACCCGTGAGCAACCTTAAATAAACAGAATTGTAAATAAACAGTATATCTTTTACAATGTAATATAAAAAAGGAAACACATTGCAAGACGGGGTTTTAAAATCCCATTCAATTACAAAATATGAAATATACATGAATAATAAGAAAATAATAAGAATAATAAGAAAATGAGAGGGAATATTATGTAAATCATTTGGTGTGTATGTAGTGAAAGTGTATTTACTCAAATTTTGAAATTATTAAATTGGCGGTATCTCAATACACTCTGTTCAGATGGTTGTTATTAAGTTGTTGTAAAACACTGACTATTTCAAAGCAACCAAAAAATAAATTAAAAAAAATCCAAATCATACGTCGTAATCAATGAAAAGATATGGAGTAAATATGCGACAACGTTTTTACAAACACAAGATAGAGCCAAGCAATGAAACAATTGAATGTATTAAAGTCCATCGTAAGAAAAGGGTGCTCGCTCAGGCATTTTGTATATATCTAAAAATCAATACTGACATCCCGCTATCAAATAGAGTCTTCTACTCGTGTTTATTTATCAGTTTATTTATTTTACATAAATTCATTTTTAGTTCTGCATACTAAAATATTTACTTTTATATTTGATCTTGTTTCAAATATTTGTTTACTTGTATTATATACCGATAAGATAGTGTTTTGAACAATACAAGAGTTATCGATCTGTTGTCACTTTAAATATATTCGGCAACTTAAAATCGTAGTCGCGATGTTTTTTCGGAGTCGTTTGATCACATTAATAATACCGAAAGGTATCGAGGGTTCGGTCCTTGGACCGGGAAATGTTTCCCACGTGAAACTTCATCTTATATTTAGGTGAACCATAAAAGAAGGTCATAGTTAAGCATAAGACATATAAATGAATATGCATAAAATAAATGAGGTAGAAGTAGTTAATTCGAGGTAAATAATTCGAGGTAAGTAAATAATATGAGGTAAATCATAAGTTAAAGTGCTTCGAAATCGAGAGAATCAAAAGAAAGAGATATGAAATAGTCCGAAGCATTTACAAGAATTAAAGTGAATAACAAAAGAAATGCCCATATATAATAGATCCTTAATACAGATAAAAAGAAACGGAAAACGTAATGGAAACAATATGACAAAAAGAAAACACAAAAAAAAATATATAAGTACGAACCCTGAAAATCGTGTGTTCCGGTAAAATAGAAATGATATTGTATATACTGTCAACTGTCATTCCTTCAATGAAATCTTTGTCGCATTATACCATTTTTATAGTTAACTTTGGGTTACACACAATTAAGTATTCTTATTTGTGAAAATATAGACAAACTTTAACCATAAACAATAAAACATCTGTTTGTTCTACAAAACAAATAATTTCAAATACATTTTCAATATTTTTAATCAACTAATCACCAGATCGTTCTTTTAAAGATCATATATTATTTTAGTTGTCTACAGGGTGATTTTTTTGTGTAGAGACACAATTGTATTGTTGTTCAAAATATATAATAAAATTTGGAGGTCACCGTGCGAAATAAATTGAAATTATTATTTAACGATTTTACATTGAAATGATAGGAACAATGATTATATGAGGGGATAACTTAAAAAATATGTTTAATTACTAAAAATAAAAATATGGTTCACCGTTGAAATATCAAATTATCTCCTTTGCGTAATTTCTGTGTTCTGTGAATACAGCAACAGATTTACAGCTAACGTGTTTAAGTTCACTTTTGTGTAATGAAAATGTTGTAAAATGGATAAGGAATAACAATTTTCAATATTTTTGAATTTTCTTTGAATTTGAAATAATTATTTTGTTAAATTTCTAAATACATGAAACCTAAATGAACAAGTTTAAGACAAAAAAAGCGGAATAATACCACGGAGATACCTTAAGGGGAGAGGTACGTACCGGTGAACGTTATAAATTTGCTTTAGAATGAACGCAAGATAATTTTAATTTTCACTTTATTATCGTCGTTTCGAACTTTATCCTACAATTTTTCTTAAAAATTGATATTATGCTGCCAAAAAAAATTCTGTTTTATTGAAATAATTTTTTATAGGGTCACTGAGTTCGTTTTCGTGGTATAGATCGCTGAATAGATGTTCATCTTTCAAATCAAGCCTAAAATCATAAATTTTATCGACGACGTCGCTATTTAGACGGCGGATTTTATTGAAAAAATCCATTTTTGGCGTGTCTATTCTATGTTTAATTTTTTATAACGGCAAAATTAATTCGATGACCCTATATAAAATTTACACCATTAGAATAAGAATTTCATTGTTTGAAACATATCCTTTTTGCAGAAAAATTGTAGGATACTTTTTCATAAACGCGCAATTCAAAGACGTTTCTTATATTATTTTTTTGTACGTTTTACATGGATTCTTTATGAAAACAATATAACTGATAGATTTTTCAATCGGTCATATTTCAGACATAAAAATAGCTAAACCGAATTTTTTTTACCTCGGAATTCAGCTTCATTTGATGCACTTGCATGTAAAATTTCATCGAAATAGGAAACTTTGCTATTTACGTACCTATTACCTTAAACAAAACTCAAGAATTAAGCTTTTAATAAAAATTAATAAAATACAAACCACAAGAAAGAACGAGTTTGGATCTTTAACTAAATTCAAAAAGCACAGTTTTGCATAAAAATAAAGCTATTCTTTATTCAATTTAGTCTTGGTTAACTAATTGATCAATGTCATTTTTGTACCCTTTGACAAAACCAATTGCATGATACGTGTTACTCATTTCACCCTCTATCCGTCCTCAGTATCAAGGTATATCCCTTGGGAAGTGGACAACACTCTTATACGAAACAATGGTGTTGGATTAGTATAATGATACGTTCAAAAAGGAGTTAAAATTAATTCTTGTTAAAGTGAATTTGCTTTCAAATAAATTTCGCTCAAATGCTTAAGTTCTGAGAGTTATGATTTCCGATGAGGATCGATTTCTTCCCTGTGAACGAGTAGAAGTGAATTTTCTTGGAAGTGAAGTCGTTTATGCAGATTTAAATGAAAACGAATCCAAGTATTTGTCGATAAATATAAAGCAAAATGAAAGGATACAAAAATAAAAATAAAAGAATAGACAGAAAAACAGAACAAAACAAAAACAGAAAAAAGAACAAAGCAAAATAATAATAATGATAAAAACAATAAAAGCAAATAAACAAGTGAATCCTAACACTTTCTGACCAGATTAATATTTTGAATAAGAAAATACCGAAGTTACTGTTAATTTATTTTCTGAATTTTCAAAATAATTCATGCAAGAATGAACATTCCTCTCACATATAGACAAAAAAGTTCCACTTTTCTAGTACATCACTTTAAATTCTGATATTTTCATTTTTACAGAAATTTTCATCTTTTAAACTCTTTAATTTGCGATAAATTGGTTACTTATATAAACACTTTGTATTAATTACTAATACAAAATGTAGTGAAAACCTTTTTACAGTCCGTAGGTACAAAAAATGGTTCCATTTCAAAATCTGGATAATTAAGGCTGGGTATTATATTAGAATATATTAAAAATGGTTTTTTTTATTTATGCCTTCCTTATCAATATGTTGAAAAATATTACCATTAAAGCAATATTTTTTTATTTATGGATATCTTTTTTTCGGGAAATGTAAATTTTGGAATTTTTCATAGAAACACTAATTCGGTTTTAGCTTTATACTTAGTTGACAAAACCGGGTCGTTCTACTCAATAAAATACGCTTAAATTTGAATTTTTCGTTTTGACTTTAAAGAAATATTTTATATACTTTTTACAAAAATGGATGTTGTGTCGCTTTAGAATGTCCAGCTTATTACAAAATATGCATTTGATAATTTTATGCATATTACAGTCTCATAAAATGCCAACATTTACCCTCGGCTCAATATTAGACACAGTTTATTTATTTGTCAAGGTTTACGAATAACTAAGTACCGATTTTACTGTGAATTAAGTTTCTTATAGAAAAAGTCATAAAACATATCTTTTCCCTATTTCAATATTATTTGATACTAATGCTGCTGATGAGATTTTAGACCTTGAAACACGTGAAAAGCAAAACAAAATTTAGTGTTTATCATGCAACATATATGTACATAAGCTTTTTTGTATTTTGAAACCACTGGATGGTCAGTACTCTTTATACAATTATTTTATACACTGATGCTGCTGAAGAGAGGATAGTCAATGAAACACATGTACAGCACTACAAACTGGACTCTAATATACTGCTCTCATTTATACAACATGAATATTTTTGTATTTTGAACATCAAATGTACACGGACTCCTATAAAAGAAAGATCATACATGATATGCACATGTTTGTGGGCAATTATTATAAAACATTCAAGCAAATGGGAATTGCAGGATTTTCAGCGTTTTCGGTTCAATTATGGCACAAATGCCAAGCCAAGATATATCTTTGATAGGGTTACCAAGACTGGGTGTAATATTTTTTAGAAGTGTGTCTCTTTATTTAAGAAAACGTTAATTGGGTCCTTTAATTCAACTCAAAAGAAAATGTTTAGCATGTTAAGCACCTCTTCACAGTATACATAGCTGTGCGCCAGAAAATCCTTGTTTACGAGTTTTTTTGTGGGTTGTATGCGGATATACAGAAAAATATCACAACGTGCATTTAAAGCGACGTGTTTTATGTCTTAATATAGTTGTTCAAAGACTACCAAAACATTATTATTTTGCAAATACGCCAGGGAATGATTACATAACACATTCTTTATCGCATATTTTTACGTCACTGTGTAAATTTTCGTCTTTTAATTCACATTTTTTTTTTCACTAATTCATTGAGATATGCATTTGACTAGACTGTGGGATGAAGACTGAGTGACTGTAGGCTTGCTTTACGAGTTCTGAAAGGTTCACTGTTGGATTTTTTTAATGAGCAATTGAGATATTTTTTATGCAAATAACAAAAAAAGGTAAATTCTTTATAAAATTTACATGTATTATCAAAAATGGCATGCTAGTGAAATATTATACATCCATGTAAAAAGACAGCAGTTGCTTCTATTGCAATACATGTATACAATACATGTTCGTGTGGGAATTTCTTATATGAATGCACTATCAAAATTCAACATTTGCCTTTCTTGTTTTATAAAAATTAAATTATTTTTCTGGCCATCTGTTATGCTTTTAAACGACCCGCATCAATAGCAAGAAAGATTAATGAATGTATAGCGTCGTTCAACATTTAGCAAGTGAATTCCGCTCAAACCGGTACCAATGGCCGTCTTGAACTTACTATGAAGTAGGAATGTTTGCTCTTTGTTGAAGGGGTCATGGTGACTTCAAGATGAAGAATAACAAAGTAAGCATTGTTACATTTGCTGAATCTTTCCATAAATAAACAGTTACTTCGGTATTTTGTTATCCATGTATTCATATATAGGGATTTTGTCCCATGTACATTTACTCCATTATTTGTTCGTGTGATATTACCATCACGTTATACCCTATGGGAAAACTCACATATCTTCTCCTTTGAAACTACCAGGAAAATTTAAACCATGCTTTGTCACAATAGTCCTAAGTTGATCCCTGTGAAAAATATGTGCTGTGCGGCATGTCCGCATCACATCCTCGATGGCTGCATAGTTTAACATTAGACAAAATGGGAAAGTATTCGAAGGTCGTTCTTGTGTAAACACAAAAACATTTTGCTTAATTGATTGATTAGAGTTTGACGTCAACATTCAAGCTATACAAGGACGAGAACAACAAAATCAAATAAAAAAAATAAGAGAAAGAAGAATGAATTAAAGGTTGAAGGGACAATTGGGGCAGCGAGTTTTGATTGCCAATGGAAAAGAGGAGAAATGGGTAGGGGCATGAAATTTAGCTATCTGTACGACTGCAGTTGAGTCTGCTCTCTCATGAAAAATATAGGAGAATTCTTTTTTATTTCATGGAGCGTGGCGTTTCTCCATATAGTTTGGCTACAATGGTTCGCAGTCAGGTTTACCGTATTATGACCTGACTACCCCGCATAAAAAGGGCATTCCCCTATACACAATCTTGGGACGTGTCCGGCAGCAAGTCGGCTTCTCCAAGATGGCTACAAATAGGAACTCTTTTACATTAAACCCTGTGGGAAAACAAATTCAAACATCTCCTCTGAAGCTGTAAAGCTACAGTAGGATGCAGACATAACCTCTCGTCCAAGTTAACTTGGGGAGCAGTCATGAGAACAGTCTTAAGTTAACTTGAAGTTAACTTGGAGCAGTCATAGAATCCTTTTGAATAATACTGGTGAGACATTTCCATTGCATACAAAGTTCAGCATGAAAATAAAACTTTTAATCGTACTAGCATTTTCTGATTTGAACCCTGATAGACGATTATACACTTACACCTTTGAATAATGTTGACTTTTCACAATTCGATACAAATTTTCAGTGTGGCCAAAATGCCTATCGGGACATGGTATCGGTCACCAATTCACAAGATGTGTTTGATGGTACTTTAAACTTTGAAAACTACACTGACATCATTTGCAATACACAACTTGATCGCGACCAAAAATGTAATGAACAGTCGTCAGACGTCACGTACGTAAACGAATTATACAAATACAAGAATAAGCCCACGGCGCTATTTATCGATTCAATTTTAGAGTTAACTAGTAATAAAATAACGGAACTTGAGAGTGTTAAACTTGATTTGTACAAAATTGCTAGTAAGAGTGATGACTTTCCGTACAAAGAAGGGTATCTAAAAAGGCGTTAACTCCCAAGAACTAAGACCGGTCTAAGTGTTGAAAATAAACTTGCAAATGATTGTTTTGTTTTATTTCGAGCTGTAGAAGGGAATTACCTTGAAGAATTATCTCAAGTTGTCGGTGTCGCAAAAAAGTCAAAATCAAGCGATGAGGTCTCTCAGAATACTAATTGTAACAATTTAAGTTTAAGTTTAAGAGAAGCACTTGTTAAGTTTTCCAGAAAATTTCACGAATTCCAAGTCAAGAGCTATTCTGAGATTGGATCCCTTAAACATGAAATAAAAGAACTTAGATCCGATAAAGAAAAGATGAAAGCTCGATTAACAGAAGAGGGAAAAGAGATAAAAACTTTACGCAAAAAGTGCGAATCTATGTCAAATCAATTAGAAACTTTTAATAAGTCATTAAACAGTACAAAAAAAAAAAAAAAAAAAAAAAAAAAAAAAAAAAAAAAAAAAAATCGATGCTCAAACATTAAAAGTGGAAAACCTGTGTCAAGATATTGAAACTATAGATAACGATATTAAAAGTTGCAATTCTTACATTTCTGATATACGTTAAGAAATCTGTTGAATTGACGATGTTCAAGTCAAAGCGGATAAAAGTGTTTCTAAAATTAAAATGAACATTCAAAGTTTAAATGAGAATGCAAATGATTATATAAACATTGTGAATCGACTTGATAATGATAAATTAAATGGTGTTGCATCAGTTCGATCGAGTATCAAACATGTATCGGAAGACATCAAGCGAATCGATGACACAACTGCAATTATTAAAAAGAATTGCGACGATACTCTTAGTAAAACAGTCAACACCCTAAATAAACATATTTCAACCATTCAGAAACAAGTGAACAATCTAACAAAACTGTACGAGTCTATGGGTAAAGCTAACGAAAACGATAAGGCAATAGCGAGTGTGCGCAATGACAATCAACAATTTCGCCCTCCTCCATCGACCAGATATACAATCGGGGTAAAAACTCCTTCACGT
Organism: Modiolus philippinarum; assembly: GCA_002080025.1. Classification (NCBI taxonomy): domain Eukaryota; kingdom Metazoa; phylum Mollusca; class Bivalvia; order Mytilida; family Modiolidae; genus Modiolus; species Modiolus philippinarum. The sequence continues at coordinate 90,598 of MJUU01055143.1, read as the reverse complement.
GAATATTGTCTTTCAAATGAGAACTTGAGTTCAACGAAAGATCAAACAGAATTAACTTGCAAATTCGACGATACGAGTGATAAGGAACTTTCTTGTGCTATCGACTATGAAACGATTAAAAGGCCGAATGCTATACCGGTTCATTTTCCTAGATCGAGGTGCCTCCCGTCGTCCTATAGCCACGGTAAATTTGGGTACTCTACACAGAGTCGTTCATGCAGACTATATATTTGGAACATCGATAAAAGTAGATCAAAAGAATCTGATATGAGACAATTCTTCAGTAATCAAAATATACATGTGAGTTATCTAAGGTACTTCGAATATACGACAAAGCGTACTGCGTCAGCCCAAGTTAACCTGAGAACAGACAATATAAATAGGCTTTTCGATTCTTCGTTTTGGCCACATGGAATTAAAGTGCGAGAATGGTTACCGCGCGAAGTGTTTATAAAAGAGAGAGAAAGACACAAATAATGGAAAGCTTAAATCTAATGTGTTGGAATACTGATGGCATAATGTCATCAACACCTTACCTTCTTCACTGTTTTAAAAAGTACAATGTGCATATTTGTGGAATTTCAGAACATTGGTTACGCGAATATAATATGAACTTCATGAACACTATTGACTCTAACTACACTGTAAATGCTAAGCCAGTTCCGGAATTGAACCCATATTTGTATCGCAATACAATTAGAGGCGGTGTGGCTATTTTCATTCATAAAAGCATTGCAATGAGACAGACAGTAGCCGTATTGTTGGTGTTGAATTAAAACTGTCGAATGGTAATGTTATAATATGCTTTTCAGTTTACATGCCTGCCTCGTCTAGGCCAATAGAAAACCTAAAAGATCAAATGGAGATTCTAGAAACTTTAGTGTCAGTTTATTCTACAAGAGGACGTGTTTTAGTTATTGGTGATATGAACACCAAAATCAGAGGACCTAGGTATCAATTTTAGGCGACCAAAGATCTGACTGTTTCGAATCGTTCCTACACAGGATCGATATGTCATCACTTAATGTGCAAATTTATTGTAAAGGTCCAGTACATACATATTATCCGACTACGGGCAATGTTACCGCCATAGACCATATCTTGATCGAGAACGATATATGTGACTTGATAAGTAATTGTGAAGTGCTTGGAGAGCATCCGTTGAATATATCAGATCATAGGCCTGTCGTTTGTGCGCTTAAAATGAGTGGGCTTAGTTTGTATCAGTATAATGTTAAGAAACCGAAACTGTCTTGGAAAAAAAGCTTTATCCAATGGCTCTGTATGTAGCTACTCACTGTTATAATTATCCAATTTGTTAAATTGTATATACGTTCCAGAAATTAACAACACGAATGTGAGTGAAATTTCAGAATATTATTTTAATATTGTATTAGCAATGCAAAAGGCGTCTTCATTAACTATTCCTTTCATATCATTTCGAAAACATGTGAAGCCATATTGGACCGAGTATGTAAGACGGACTCACAGAGAATTGCTTATTAATCGCCACCGATGGATTGCTGAAAATAAGCCAAGGGGTGCCGAATTTCAGTCGTTTGTTGACTACAAATCTTCAAAATTGATATTCAGAAAAGCATTACATTCGGCTTATGAATCATTCATATCCAAAGAACTTGAAGAAATTGACAGTTGTGGCGACGCAAATCAGGAGTTATTTTGGACCTTGTTTTACCGTCGTAGAATAGCTAGGTGTTCTGAGCAACATGAGATCGAGTATAATGGTAAATTTATCGTGGCGCAGAGGATATAGCAAGCGCATGGTCACAACATTTTGAGACAATATTCTCAGAATCTGGAGCTTTTGGTTTCGACGATGAATTCAAAGTTCATGTTGACGAACAGATATTCGAAATTGAAATAAAATCGCAAAACGATGGTGATTCTCATCTTGACGAGTTAGTGTCTGTAAGCGAAATTTCAAAACTTTGCTCAAAACTAAAAAACAGTAAGGCCGGTGGCGCCGGTAATATTACATATGAACATTTGAAATATGGTGGACGCGTATTACATGAACACTTATCACATCTATTTAATTTGGTGATAAAGTATGAATTTATTCCTGGCGAGTGGAAACATGGTTGTATCATAACTTTGCATAAAGGTGGAAATAAAAAACGAAAAGACCCGAATAGTTATCTAAGTATAACTTTACTGCCTGTAATATTTAAACTTTTCGAGAATGTTATTTCCTGTAGACTATCAGACATCTTGGAGTCTGATGACTTCCCTTGTAAACAACAAATGGCATATCAAAAGTCTTTGTCAAGTCTTTACACAAGCTTTAATCTGCAAGAATGTATATCCTATATTCTGGAATATGGTGATAATGCTATTGTTACTTTTCTCGACAGTACAAAAGCTTTCGATACCGTTTGGCATAATGGACTATTGTATAAGCTTTATGAAATTGGTATCCATGGCAAATGCTGGCGATTATTTCAGTGTGTTTATAGTGAAATGAAAAGCTGTGTTTCAGTTAATGGTGTAACGTCACGTTCAATTAAGGTTGAAAGAGGAATTTGCCAAGGAAGCGCGCTATCAGCGAAACTGTATTTGATTTTTATCGACGGCCTTCTAAGGGAAGTTGAATTGTCGAATAGAGGAGTTTTGCTTATGGACTTACATGTAAACATTCCAACGCAAGCGGACGATATATGTTTAGTGGCTTCAACAAGAAGTGAAATGAATGATTTGTTATGTATCTGTGAAAAATACAGCAAAAAATGGAGATTTAATTTTTCACCAGCAAAAAGTACGTTTATGAAATTTTCTCCTAGATATAACAGACTAACGCTACCGTCTTTAAATTTTTTCATGTCCGGAATTAAGGTAGAAGAGACTAACTCTATAAAGCATGTCGGAGTTTCACTTTCATCAGACAATTCCTCAATTGAAAGAACGGTGCAAGCTTGTCATTTAATGCGAACATTAACGTTATCGTTACTGAGGTGCGGTGTTCATGCTGCCGCCTTAAATCCCGCTACCAGTTCTTAACTTATAAAGACTATAGTTTTTCCAAAAGCGCTATATGGTTGTGAATTTGTGGATTCTAAACGACACAGAACTGTTATTACTAGAGAGAGCACAAAGATACATTTCTAAATAATTACAGTGCTTCGACAGGAGAACACGAACGGACATGTGTAATGGCATGTTGGGATGGACATCCATCGAGGCTTATATTGATATTAGAAAACTTTTATTTGTTGGGAATATTTGTACCACGCAAAATTTTCCTGACGCGGTTAATAATGTTTTTCACAAATGGACATAATCAAGTTGGACTTATTCCGGAATTTGTGAGAATTTTTCAGAAGTATGGACTTACTGAACATCTACTGAATTTTGTTGACTCTGGACATTTTTTACAAAAGATTTCATGGAAGTGTGTTGTTAAACAATCTGTGCTTGAATTTGAGTAAAACGCTTGGTTACGAAGAATGTCACAGGATCCTGACTTTGTTCGTTTTACGAAAATTCATAACAATTTGAAAATTATCTGCTTGAGTAAATTGTCCATTACTCATCCGGAAATAAAGACTGACTTACAATTCGTACTCAGATTGATAGTATCTTAGCGTGTAAATACAGTAAAAGAACTTTGTCATAAATGTGGGAACTTTTACAATGATGTTGCTACTCACATTACATTGTCATGTCTGTGCACAGCTGATTTACGAGATGAACTTTGGTGTTTCATAATTAACGATATTGGTGACATTATGTTTAGCGTTTATTTACACAGCTTATCCGACTGGGGTCTTTTCCATATACTCGCTGGTGGTAAAATCGACTATGATTTGCCGCAAACAGAACTGTTAGAATTTCGAGTTAAATGTGTTAAATTTATTCATAATGCAGCAAAGCTATATTACAAGTAGTTCTATCCCGGATTCTATTAATGGAGCATGAACCGATTTAATCCTGATTTAAGTAGTCTGATTCCGTTTTTGTGACTCTATAACTGTATATTTTTGTTGTTATATCTCTACCTTTTCTATATGATTATATGCTACATATTAACTCTTTTTAAGTGAGGGAAATAAAGAATATAATAATAATAGATTCCTGACTGCTCTGATTAATCGTGTAGCTCTAAAACAATACAAGGACTGTGAACACTCAAAATCTAATACAGCGATGGATACATCCCATATTCCCTACCACGTGCACATGATTCACACAACGAACTCACACATTTTTCACACGTTGATTCACGCGCCAATTTTCTTCAATTTTGCCGTATCCATATCAGAACTATCAGAAAACAGTCACTTTTACGTACTCGAAAATGGAATTTTGTAAATTTCCGTCATTTTGTAAAATAAACAATTAGATAAATAAATAAACAAAACTGAATAAAAATCAGTCCTGTATTAAATAAAATATCCTGCAAATAGCCACAAACATCAAATATTAGAAGAGGTGCATATTTCATTTTCACGTTAAAATGATGCACCCACAATACTACAATTTGTTGTAATTTAACCTTAAATATACAAGAAAAAGCAGATTTTCTTCATTCGTTATTATATCGATGGACGCAATACTTCAACTTTCTGTAATATAACCTAAAATATATAACAAAAGGCAGATTTTCATCATTCGATATTATATTGATGCCCACAATACTTCAACTTTCTGTTATTTAACCTAAAATATATAACAAAAAGCAGATTTTCTTCATTCGATATTATA